>JASCZW010006026.1:0-116622 GCA_034211315.2 Aedes japonicus | reverse complement strand
ATAATGCACTCATACTACTATAATTTAATGCTAGCTTGTTTTCGTCGACCACCTTTCTTCACTTTCCTCTTGTATTATCAAACCTTTCGTTTCTTTCATCTCGTACTTTGTACTACTGATTTCCCTTTCAAATAGGGTAGACGCTCCTTCAGTTGGGGTTCGTTGCTCTTAAAATCCCTCAACTAGAGGTGCCTCCACCCTCACTTGTAATCCTTCTCTTCTCTATTTATCGCTATACCGTTCTCCAACAACCATATCTATTTAAGAATATAAACATACTGATACCACAATAAAATTATAATAACTCATGTAAACTGTGTAAGGATTTGCCACATTCTCAACTCGTTAAGGTAATGATGAACCGTTTATTAGTTTACCCTTTAGCCAAAAAAAAATCTTTCGTTCTTAGCACTTCCGCTCTATCTCTATTACTACATTTACCGAGAGTTTTCGTTACCGATTTTTAGCGCAAAATTTTCAATTACAAATTTAAAAAAAACGAAATTAGCTGAAAGTTACTAGTGTTAAACCATTATTGTTTCCTCATTTGTTCCTGTCACTGTTATTTATGTTAGCGCTGTGTTAGAAGTTCTTGCCACTGTCCACCTCTGGGCTGATCCGAACTCAGCTCAGTGACAACCACATGGCTTTCAGCTTCGCTGTAAATATCGAAACCTATCGAGCAGAAAGCGCAGGGCAATGTATAAACAAAAAGTTGAAGTTTCTCTTGATTGACAAGCAAATTGAAGTAATTAGAGCATTACTGGTATGTTGAGAATTGGAAAATCACTTAGCTTGTAGGGTCTAGCGAGGGCATGCTGTTCTAGCCTGAATGTATTTCGAATTTTAGTTGCGCCAGTGCTTTTATGTGTGTGTATGTGAGCTTTTTCAGCTTTTATTAGAACTTACGTTTGTGCCATTCAAATACGAACATATCACCCCTCTGCACTCTTTTCCTCAGTTGTGTATAAATATCCCTCGTCCGACTCTTTACTTCATCAATATTATTGGTTTCCATTCGTTTTCACTGTATACCAACCACCATTTAGTCTGTTTGTGAACGCTTGTTGATATTCTGTTTTGTGCTCTAGACAACTAAATTATTACGCTTTTCCCCTAGATGGCAGCATTAGTGCTACTTGTTTCAAAATAACGTTTAACCGACTGCTTACTCATTCTTCCAGGACTGTGAGGACACGAACCCGTTGATTCGTGCGCTGGCCGTCCGTACGATGGGCTGCATCCGCGTGGACAAGATCACGGAATACCTGTGCGAACCGCTGCGTAAGTGTCTCAAGGATGAAGATCCGTACGTCCGGAAAACAGCTGCCGTCTGTGTGGCTAAACTGTACGACATCTCCAGCTCGATGGTAAGTCTGTGTGTGTATGTTTGTGTATAACCTAAATAATATAGCTAAGTCAAAATTTACCAAAAACTACTTAAGCCGTCTACCGTCACCCAGGTGGAAGATCAAGGATTCCTGGATCAGCTGAAGGATCTTCTGTCGGATTCAAATCCCATGGTCGTCGCAAATGCCGTCGCTGCTTTGAGTGAAATCAACGAAGCATCCTCGACCGGTCAGCCGCTTGTCGAAATGAACTCGGCCACCATTAATAAGCTCTTAACCGCATTGAACGAATGCACCGAGTGGGGACAGGTGTTCATCCTGGACTCGTTGGCGAACTACACGCCCAAAGATGAACGTGAGGCTCAATCCATTTGCGAACGGATCACTCCACGATTAGCCCACGCCAATGCTGCCGTGGTGCTGAGTGCCATCAAAGTGCTGATGAAGTTGCTGGAAATTTTGGCCAACGATAGCGATTTCTGTGCCATGTTGACCAAGAAACTGGCTCCGCCTTTGGTGACTCTTCTCAGCTCCGAACCGGAGGTGCAATACGTTGCACTGCGAAACATTAATTTGATTGTTCAAAAGCGTCCGGATATCTTGAAGCATGAAATGAAAGTTTTCTTCGTGAAATACAACGATCCAATCTATGTCAAGCTGGAGAAATTGGATATTATGATTCGTTTGGCCAACCAAAGTAACATTGCACAGGTTCTGAGTGAATTGAAGGAGTACGCTACGGAAGTAGATGTTGATTTTGTGCGAAAGGCTGTTCGAGCCATCGGACGTTGTGCCATCAAGGTGGAACCATCGGCGGAACGTTGCGTTTCAACTCTGTTGGATTTGATTCAGACCAAGGTGAACTACGTCGTTCAGGAGGCTATCGTTGTAATCAAGGACATCTTCCGTAAGTACCCTAACAAGTATGAAAGTATCATCAGCACTTTGTGCGAGAATTTGGATACTTTGGATGAACCGGAAGCACGAGCTTCGATGGTATGGATCATTGGTGAGTACGCCGAACGTATTGACAATGCTGACGAATTGCTGGACAGCTTTTTGGAAGGATTCCAAGATGAAAATGCCCAAGTCCAGTTGCAGTTGCTCACTGCCGTGGTAAAACTATTCCTGAAACGTCCAGCCGACACACAGGAACTTGTTCAGCATGTTCTCTCGTTGGCTACCCAGGATTCCGACAACCCGGATCTTCGCGATCGTGGGTTCATTTACTGGCGCTTGCTGTCCACGGATCCCGCAGCAGCCAAGGAAGTCGTCCTCGCCGATAAGCCGCTGATTTCCGAGGAAACCGACCTGCTCGAACCAACCCTGCTGGATGAGCTCATCTGTCACATCAGCTCTTTGGCTAGCGTTTATCACAAACCGCCCACGGCATTCGTAGAAGGTCGCGGAGCGGGTGTACGTAAGAGTTTACCGCACCGTTCGGCTTCGGCCGCCGGAGAAGAAGCCTCACAGGAGGCTACCGTTATTCCAAATCAAGAATCTCTGATCGGTGACCTTCTTTCGATGGACATTGGAGCTCCAGCTGCACCTGCTGCACCAGCCGCAAACACAAGCAATGTAGATCTTCTTGGAGGTGGGCTCGATATTCTCCTAGGACCGAACCCAACCGGTGAAGTTACCAACAACACTGCCGCCCCTGCTGCTTCCGCTGTCGCCGCCGGTGGTGGTGGAGCCGGAGGTCTTTTGGGAGACATTTTCGGAATAGGTCCTGCCGTGGCTACCAACATGATTCAAATCCCAAAAATTACCTGGCTCCCGGCCGACAAAGGTAAGGGTCTTGAAGTCCAGGGTACATTTTCTCGACGCAACGGTCAAGTGTTCATGGACATGACCTTCACGAACAAAGCCATGCAAGCAATGACTGGATTCGCCATCCAGCTGAACAAAAACAGCTTCGGTTTGGTACCTGGGGCACCTCTCCAGGTGGCACCCCTTCAACCATCCCAATCCACAGAAGCATCCTTGTCTTTAGGTACCACCGGTCCAGTTCAACGAATGGAACCCCTCAACAATCTCCAGGTGGCCATCAAGAATAATGTGGATATCTTCTACTTTGCCTGCCTGGTGCACGGAAATGTCCTGTTCGTTGAGGATGGTCAGCTAGACAAACGGGTGTTCCTTACCACCTGGAAGGAAATTCCCGCCGCCAACGAGATTCAATTTAACCTACACGGGATCGTTGGCACGGCCGATACTGTTGCTGCAAAAATGACCGCCAATAACATATTTACTATTGCTAAGCGGAATGTCGAGGGACAGGACATGCTCTATCAGTCGCTCAAACTGACCAACAACATCTGGGTCCTGCTGGAACTGAAGTTGTCCCCGGGAAGTCCGGATGCGACACTCAGCCTGAAGACCCGCTCGGTCGAAGTGGGGCAGATTATATTCGCAGCCTACGAGCAGATCATTCGCTCGCCCTAAGTTGTTGATTCGTTCGTTACTAGGAGATGGACAATTTCTACGATGCATGTAGAACCATACCTATGTCCTGACTGTGCTAATAGTGAATACAAAGAGGGAGGATTCCAGGGGGCAGGCGATTATATGAATATATTTGTTATCGGTTACGACGGCATAGAATTGTGACACTCTCATTCTTTAGACGATAGGAGATGGCGGTGACCCGCCGTTAGTGGAGATATATAATATTCGCATTTTGGGCGCAGTCACTGATTTTAGTTTGACAATTGTGAACTACAAATTATAGGTATATCCTTACATTATAAACTGCATTATTATACGAAAGTGATTATGAAAATTCATAAATGTAATCGTAAATATTGAACAGAAGGAACGATCTTTTTACTTGGATGACAAACCCTGCATTGAGAAAGAAATAATTGGGAGGAAGCGTCTTTTAACCCGGAGGAGGCAAATGAACCACGAATATCATCAGTTGCTGGGAGAACCTTCCATTGGACGACTACGGTAGGCTGGGCATGTCGTAAGAAAAATGTACAAAATAGTTCTCGAAAATGAACCGACGGGTACAAGAAGAAGAGGCTCGCAAGGTGGATCGATCAATTAGAAGGCGACCTGCGGACTCTCCGCCGACAGCGAGGCTGGCGTCGGAACAGCCATGGACCGATTACAATGGAGACAACTTCTGTGTACAGCAGAGGCCACGCCCGCCTTGGTCTGGTTGGTAAGGTAAGGTAAGTCTCTTAACCCACCCAACTAGTTGCGTATATTATGCACAGTACTTCTGAGAAATTAGTACCCGATTGGCTAGGAACAATTGGATAGGTACATTAAATATACGAAAACTTAGCTGCTAACAAGCTGAGTGATTACACTCATGCAGATTCAGACGCCAATTAGAAGCAAAATACTCTCTTCTTTCTAACATGCTTGAGTATTCGGGATCGCTTACAGTTCATTTATGGTGTAAGGTGCTAGGAAAAACCGTGGGTTTAATAAAAGCATTGCTAATTGGATTAATGAAATGCTTTCTAAAAGAGAAATTTCAGCAAACCTTAGAAGCTCGTCCATAAGAGTTGGAGGTACAAAAGGGTGTCCGCAGGGAGGTGTTCTCTCCCCCTTATTATGGTCTTGTAGCAGCACTGCCATCGTAAGCGATCAGTACTACCTACGAAAGAGAGAACAACTATATAACATTCTGATTTCCTTTTACTTGTCATTATAAAGAGTAAAGGCCCAAACGCAGTGATAACGGAAGCGGAACGGTGACGGCAGCGGAATAGCTCAATCTGACTAAACCTGCTTGTCGGATAGGAAACTGAGAAGGAAGATGATTCCAATTGAATTTATCGACGTCATTTACGACAACTGTCAAACTTGCCGTTTCCGTTCCGTTTCCGTCCATATTGCGTTTGGGCCTTAAGACGTAATAAACACGCGGATATAGCTATCGTGCCAAACGCGTTTATTAATATGCATTCGGTTGTATCACATTCGTCTATCGGAACATTTGCCGTTGAGTTCCCACAGTAGTGACCCCGACGTGATATCGATCGAGAAAACAACTAAACACATCACAAGCGATCGTAAATATGGCCAATCCAGAACCACAACGAGCCGCTCCAGCGACCGCAGCCGTCACTGTCAAGTTTACCGGAGTTCTGGAAATCTGACCTCACGATGTGGTTCGCGTTAGCTGAGGCGCAGTTTGCACTTGCCGGTGTTATGCTGGACGAAACGAAATTTCACTATATCGTTGCGAAAATAGGCCAATCAGTGATCTGTCAAGTCGCTGATCTGGTAAAGAACCTACCGGAGCAAAAAAACAAGTACACTTCTGTCAAAGAACGTCTAATCGCTCGTTTTGAACTATCGCCTCAGTCAAGACTGGAGAAGCTTCTCGGATCTTGTGACATGGGAGATCTTCGCCGAACTCACATGTTGGCCATGGGGTGCTATTCCTTCGGCGCTTGCCTTCAAACATTCGAGCCGTTCTCAGCATCAACGATGGCAGCCTCACGAAAATAGCGGAAATGGGACACAAAATCATCGACTTGGTTCCTCAGACTTCTGCAATCGCACCAGCTCTTGCTTCTGCTCCAGTAACCAGATCTGATCTGCAAGAAAACTTAGCCGAAGCGGCCTTGACAGCGGAATTACGGCGTATGAAAGCAGGACCACAACGTTCATGTTCGACATCACTGTGCAGGGACGAAGGTGATATTTGCTGGGACCATCGGAAGTTTGGTTCGTATGCAGAACAATGCCACTCTCCGTGTACGTACTACAACCAAAAAAACTAACTTCGCACCCTCCTCAGACAAGCGAGGCGGGCGGTGTTCTTCAAAGTTGCCGATTGCAAATTTACGACCGTTCGTCCAACTTACGCTTTCTAAACGACACGGGATCTGACGTGTCGATAAAACCCGCATACAGAGCAGATAAGTCACGCGGCCAGTCTGTCTTTCAACTTCATGCAGCCAACGGGTCAAAAATACGCACGTACGGTACTCGGTTTGTCACAGTAGATCTCGGCCTACGACGTCGACTTTCGTGGAATTTTTTGCTAGCGGATGTGACAATTATCGGTGCCGACTTGTTGTCCACCTTTGGACTGCTGGTGGATCTAGGAAACCGTCGATTGGTTTACAAAGGCACTAAAATGCACTCGGCGGGTGGGTTAAAAGAAGCCGTTGTTTACGGTATAACAACAATAGATATTAAACATCCGTTTCGAAAACTTCTTACAGAGTTCCGTGAAATAACAACGCCTCCAACAATGCGTTGTGACGTGCAACATGATGTAACCCACCACATTCAGACGAAAGGCCCACCGGTAGCATGCAAGGTGCGGAGGCTGGCTCCAGATAAACTGCGATCTGCAAGGAAAGAATTTGAAATGATGATGGAGCTCGGAATATGTCGACCGTCGAAGAGCAGTTGGGCGAGCCCGCTACACTGCGTTCAGAAGAAGAATATGGAATGGCGTTTTGTAGGAGATTACAGAAGTTTGAATCGAGTTACTGTTCCAGACCGCTATTCAGTTCCCCACATCCACGTCCTGCTGAATAGTTTCCTTGGAAAACAAGTTTTCACAACACTAGACTTAGTGCGCGCCTACTATAACGTCCCAGTGGAAGAGTGCGACAATCCGAAAACTGCAGTAATAATCCCTTGCGGATTATTCGAATTCACACGAATGCAGTTTTGGACTTTGCAACGCGAGTCAGTCGTTTCAACGATTCATGCATCGTGTACTCGGAGACCAAGACTTCGTTGTGATATTCGTCGACGATATTTGCATCGTATCAACGTCCGTGGAGGAACACCTTGAGCATGTGCGAATTGTATTCCAGCGATTGCAGCTGTATGGGCTTGTGCTCAACTAGGAAAAGTGTAACATCGTAAAAGATGAAGTATGTTTTCTCGGATATCGAATCAGCGAAGATGGCATCAGGCCTGAACGTGTGAAAGCAGTTTTGGATTTTGAGCGACCTGACACCGTCAAGGTATTGCGGCGCTTCCTCGCGTTACTGAATGGATATAAGCGATTCATTTCTAGTGGTTCACTTCAACGTTTAATCACGGGAAACCGAAAAAACAACACGCGCAAATTGCAATGGAATTCAGCGGCTAAAGCAGCCTTTGATAACAGCAAGCATAGCCTAGCCGATGCCGCACTGCTTCATTACCCGAACTCTTCAAAGCCGATGGGATTAATGATCGATACTTCGGACACGGCCGCTGGGGCATCACTCCAACAATATATTGATGGAACCGTTGGAAACCGTTGGAATTTTTTTCACAAAAGTTCTCAGATCCTCAGAAGAAGTACTCGGTATTCGGTCGCGAATTAACCAATACGAAAGTAGCAGTGAAATATTTTCGTCATCCCGTGGAAGGCCGTGATTTCGTTATATACACTGATCATCGATCGCTAACTTACGCGTTAAACTCGAAGTCTTCTCATCTACCAAACGAAGAACGTTATCTCGAATATATATATATATATATATATATATATATATATATATCTAGTTTCATCAAGTCGATTCAACATATTAGCGGAAAGGACAATTTTGTGGCAGACGCGATTTCACGGGTCGATACCATTGCGATCCCGTCCACGGTCGACTTCTATGAGTTGGCAGAAAATCAAAAGAATGACCCTGAACTGCAAGAGATGCTGACCAGTAGTGATTCTTCGTTGAAGCTAGAATTGGTAACACCCGGCTACTCTTTGCAACAAATCTATTGCGATACGTCGCTTGGAAATCGAATGCGTCCCTACGTTCCTAAGACCCAGCGCTGTAACATTCACGGCATTTTACATCCTGGAGTGCGAACAACGAGAAAGTTAATTGCGGAAAGATTCGTATGGCCTGCCATGAATCGTGACATTGTACGCTTTGATAAATTGTGCGACAATTTTCAGCGATCGAAGATTCAACGACACACTTCAGCGCCATTAAAAGCGTTCCAGTATCCAAACATCCGCTTCCAAACATGCACATCGATTTAGTTGGTCCTCTTCCTATATCTGGTGGGTACAGATACTTGCTGACGATGATAGATCGATATAGTCGATGGCCGGAGGCAGTACCTTTGCCGGACATGCTAGCGGAAACAGTAGTTGCTGCCTTCTGCAATGTATGGGTGTCCCGCTTTGAAGTACCTGAAACAATCACCACCGACCAAGGGCGACAGTTTGAGTCGGAAATGTTTAGCGAAATGATGATCCGTGTTTAGCTATTCGGTTCCGTAGAACGGTATACCACCCACAAGCAAACGGCTTAGTCGAGCGATTCCATCGCACCCTAAAACCCGCAATCACGTGTGCTGACGCAAAATATTGGAGTAACAGACTACCCTTAATCACTTGCTTAATCATGCTGGGATTGCACACAACCGTCAAGGAAGATATCGGTTGTTCAGTTGCCGAAATGGTATGACCAAACGCTTCGTGTACCCGGCGAGTTTTTTGATGCACATGTCTTGGAGAGTTGTCGTTCAGATTGCGTCAAGTCGTTGCGCCAAGTAATGCAGCAAATAAAGCCAGCAGAGAACATACACCACCATCGTGTTTTCCTGCCGAAAGACCTTAACACCACCAAGAATCCTAGAGGGTTTTGAGCTGTTTAGTGGAATACTCCGGATGTTGACCCTTCCTCTCAATAAAACTGGAAAAGCCAAAGAATTAACATATATCTTCGAAACTGCCAGACTCAATGGGTACGAAAAGAGGACAATTCAAGCGATCATCAACAAAAAGGAAAAACATCTTCATAGGAAATCACTAACAACCCTCTCAGACTCACCTGAACCCCTAAAACGTGTATCCGTCCCCTTCGATAAAGACATTACACAAAAGCTTAAACCACGACTTAGGGAATTTGGCTTAGACTTAGTTTTTTCTAGTCGGCACAACCAATTAGCATCGATGTTAGGCTCCACCAAAGATTCAGTAGACACATTAGGCAGAGCAGGGGTATACAGAATCAAGTGTAAACACTGCAGCAAAATATATGTAGGTCAAACAAAGAGAACCTTGGCAACAAGATTCAAGGAGCATCTAGCGGAGGTAACTAAGGCTGTCAAACAGAACGAGAAAGGAATTTCACGTAACTTCAAATCAACAGTCGCAGAACACATCTTCACGGAAAATCACGACATAACGACGAATGACATCACAATATTACGGACTACATCTACACCCTGGAAATTAGACGTCGCAGAAAGCTTAGAAATAAACAAACAACAGAACACAAATCTACTAAACAAAGACCAAGGCAACGGTTACACATGGCTCTTCAACTTACTACCCAAACGACATCAAACCCGACGAAGCGGAGCACCCGCTGCTACACAATAAGTATGTTAGGTATAGATGAGAAAGAAGCGAGGTAGATATTAAGTACACTTGTTTTTGACTCAGGATACGTATAAACAAACTAATAATAAGATAGGTATAAACAACATAATGATAGGTAAACGTTTTGTATTTAGAAAATAGTATATATACGGCAGGTGGCGAAGGTTTTCTTTCAGTCGAGTTATTAGTACGAGACACTGAAGAAGTCTGCACATTGTAGACGAAATACGCGTATCTGTCGAAGATAAGCAAAGGTAGTTGGAATTAAATGGAGATTACTAATTTTTCTTCTAATTTATAGTTACCACCAAGAATTTTTTTAGTGTCGGAATTACTTACCTTGTATGCAGCTGAAAAGGAAGGCAAACTTCCTAACGTTAGTAACGCCTGCTCGATTAATCTAAATGGGGCTGTCACTTTCCCTTGCGGAATAATATTCCGTTCGATTATTCCGCTAGGAAAACTGACAGATTACCCATGCAGGAGCAATTGTCAAAATTACTTGGGAAAAATAGCAAAAATTACTTCAAGTCTACTTGTCAGCTGCATACTAGCCTTAAAGGCTAGTATGCAGCTCAAAAGTAATGTGCATAAGGATAGGACAAGAAATGGTAAAATAATGCTTTTACTGTCGGAATTACTTACCTTGTATGAAGGCTAGTATGCAACTCAAAAGTAATGTGCATTGAGATAGGACAAGTAATGGTCAAGAAATGCTTTTACTGTTGGAATTACTTACCTTGTATGCATCTGGCAAGGAGGGCAAGCTTCGTAACGTTTGTAACGCCTGACCATGTAATCTTAATGCGGCTGTCACTTTTCCTGGCGGAATAATATTCCGTTCGATTATTCCGCAAGGAAAACTGACATTTCACCCATACAGGAGCAGTTGTCAAAATTACTTCTGTAAAAATGGCAAAAAATACTTCTGGTCTTTACTTGCCAGCTGCATACTAGGCTTGAAGCTGAAAAGGAAGGAAAACTTCGTAACGTTAGTAACTCCTGCTCATGTAATCTAAATGGGGCTGTCACTTTTCCATGCGGAATAATATTCCGTTCGATTATTTCGCAAGGAAAACTGACATTCCACCCATTCTTGAGCAGTGGTCAAAATTACTTCGGTAGAAATGGCGAAAATTACTTCAGATCTTTACTTGTCAGCTGCATACTAGGCTTAAGACGGAAATAGCTATCGTGCCAAACGCGTTTATTATTATTTCTTCGATTGTATCACATCCGTCTATCGGAACATTCGCCGTTCAGTTCCCACAGTCTTAATGCGAGGAAAAAAAGGCCATATCATTTCAGAGAGAATACAAGATGCTTTTAATTATGGAAATAAAACTGAAAGGAACACCTTTAAAACTTTTACACACAGTCAAGTATCCTGGCGTAACGCTTGACAGCCAACTGAATTGAAATCCACATCTCGAGCAAGTTGTTAGTAAGGCACCAAATATTCTTTGGAGAGGTAAAAAAAAAAACATTTGGTAGGAAATGGGGACTACAACCAAAATGATCCACTGGATTTATTTAACGATTGTAAGACCCCGAATAACCTATGCGTCGTTGGTTAGGTGAAAAAGAAAAATCAACTCAAAATAAACTGGGAAGGCTACAAAGACTGACTGCTCTCTCAATAACGAGCGCAATGAGCCGCACACCGACTTTGGCATTAGATACTCTTCTTTATATGCTTCCGTTGCATCAACTTGTTCAATTAGAAGCTGAAAGAAGCGCATTAAGGGTTCAACAGGCAAAGCGCTTTATAGAAGGTGATCTTAATGGACATCTCTTGTAATAAAAAATGAAGATTGAATTGAGAAAAAATATCACTTCAGTCGCTTATACAATGTGACAAATCCTGGTGGGAAAATGGGGGGCCAAATATTCGTCCAGGACCAATCGACTTCTATACAGACGGTTCAACATTGGACAATCGTGTGGGAGCAGGGGTAACTGGTCCAGGACTAGATGTCTCAATATCTATGGGTAAATGGCCAACCGTGTTTCAAGCAGAAATTCAAGCAATTCTTGAATGTTGTGTAATGTGCTTGCGTAGAAACTATAGACGTTCAAATGTCTGAATTATGTCTGATAGTCTAGCAGCACTGTATGCTCTAAAATCAGCAACATTTAAATCTAAACATGTATGGGAATGTGCTAAGTCACTTCAAAAATTGGCCTGTCGAAACCAAGTTAACAAATATTGGGTTCCCGACCACTGTGGAATTCCAGGGAATGAAAAAGCCGACATGTCAGCAAGGCAAGCGAAACGATTCATAAATCCGAACATTTCAATGATTCGCAAACTTCTTGAATTATCAAAGAATGATATCAGTACTTACACTGGTTTAATAACAGGGCATTGTCCATGCAAATATCACCTGAAGCTATAGGAAAACTTCAAGAGGATATGTGTCGATTGTGTGGCATAGAAAAAGAAGGGCAAAAAATGTGTGATTGGAAGAGGGGGGGATTGACACTAGTGGTACGATATTCGGGATGTCTTTCCATCTTTTTGACTTCGCCGATTACGTTGATATCGTATCACGTAACTCTGAGACGATGGCGGAAACGAACATCAGCAATAAGACCAAAGCTTGTAAGGCTTGCTTCATTTAGAATTGGAACAAACTTTTGCTCATATTGTGGCGCTCCTGGTGGACGGATTTGGAAGTTCTTGGCGCCCACGTGTCAGGAATTTTGTCAGCTTCACTTATGTACTTTTGACATTTCGCAAGTCGACTGTACTTTGTAAACAATCAACATGGAAGCCGAAAGAAGGGAAAAAAGTGTGCACAGTTATTTGGAAAATACATTGTGGTCTGCATCTAGGCTAGCTAAACAGCTGAAATTGCCCAGAAATACCGTATGGCGCGTTATCAAACGGTATAAGGAAACATTGACGACGATTCGGAAGCCTCAAGCCAATCGTCGGAGTGGAACTGTCGACCGGAAACTGCGTGGTAAGATTTTGAAGACGATTAAGAGGAATCCCAATCTGTCGGACCGTGATTTGGCCAGATAATTCGGTGCTGCCCATAGTACCGTGAGGAGAACTCGACTCCGGGAAGGAATCAAGTCGTATCGAGGTAGCAAACAGCCAAATCGGACCATAAAACAGAATAGTGTGACCAGAATCCGTGCTCGGAAGCTATACGACCAGGTGCTGACCAAGTTCGACGGGTGTCTTCTGATGGACGATGTCAAGGCTGACTTCGGGCAAATCCCAGGTCAAAAATTTTATTTGGCAACGGCTCGGGGGGATGTTCCAGCCAAATTTAAATTTGTTTTTGCCGACAAATTTGCACGAAAATTCATGATTTGGCAGGTCATTTGCAGCTGTGGCAAAAAAACGAAAGTTTTCGTTACAAATAAGACAATGACGTCGGAACTATACCAAAAAGAGTGTCTCCAAAAACGAATTTTGCCGTTCATTCGATCCCACGACCATCCCGTAATGTTTTGGCCAGATTTGGCAAGCTGTCATTACAGCAAAGTCGTTCAAGAATGGTATGCAGAGAAAGGGGTCCAGGTTGTTCCGAAAAACCATAACCCACCCAACTGCCCCCAGTTCCGCCCTATTGAGAAATACTGGGCAATCATGAAGAGGAGACTCAAGGCAAAGGGAAAGGTTATCAAAGACATCAATCAGATGAAGACCTGGAGGAATAAGATAGCTAAAACGATGGACGAAGAAGGTGTGCGCCGCCTAATGAGCCGAAATCGTGACGAATAATTTTATCCGTATTTTTTCTTAAAAGTATGAAGAAAACGCTACACTTCTATAAAAAAAGATCTTGAATTCAATAATAAATAACTGAAATACAGGCAATTGTTTTTGTTCCAATTCTATCTGAAGCAAGCTTTAGAAATGGGTTGGTCAATAATGCGTTAAAGATACATGAGGGGAATAGGCTCACTAGAAGATAGTGTTAGCTTTCCTCTACTACTTCAGATCGGCGGTGATGAAATCGAGGCGATAAATGAATTCCTGTACCTGGGCTCATTGGTGACCGCCGATAATGACACCAGCAGAGAGATACAAAAGCTGATTATGGCTGGCAATCGTCCCTAGTTTGGACTCCGAAGAACACTAAGACCAAACAATGTTCGCCGAACTACAAAGTTGACTTTTTACAAGACACCAATTGCTCGTGAGGGACCAACGCATCCTTACTGTCTACGAACGGAAGGTGTTGCATACGACCTACGGTGGCGAATGAACCACAAATTACATCAGTTGCTAAGAGAACCTCCCATCATTCACACCGCAAAAATCGGTCGACGACGGTGGGCTGGGCATGTCGTAAGAATGTTGGACGACAGCGCAGTGAAAATGATCCATGATAACGATCCCATGGGTACAAGAAGAAGCGGCGCACAACGAGCAAGGTGGATCAATCAAGTAGAAGGCGGCATGCGGCGAGCTGCAGCCACCGTCCGAATAGAATGGAGATAGCGTCAGTATACATCAGAGGCCACCCCGGCACTGGTCTAATGTGTAAGGTAAGTACAGTTTCTTTTGGCTTGAACTTTGTCTAACAGATTCATACTTTTGTCAAGCAACTTCTTTGGATCCCTTGGTCATAGATGACACTCCGCGACATGAGTGACGTGCATTGTTATGCTAACTCTGACGAGTTGACTACATTAAGAAAAGTCTCCATTTGATTTGAGCATTACGAAGAATAATGTTACTATTTCGTCACCTCACCTCATTCGCGGTGCGAAATCAGAAAGCATATGTTCAGTTATTAAAAATTGAAGCGAATAATGGTTTTATTTTGAAGGCAGAACTTGATGAGATCTTATTTAGAAAATATCATTGGCATTTGAGTGATTGTTATTCGGTCAGCATTGCACACATAGTAATTTCATTAAATCTGTAACTGGACAAGCACAACTTATTGAAACAAGAACATCCGATTTTATTCCGCTTTTTTATTCATCAAATTTATAATAAATACATTGTCGATAGTACATTAATTATAGTTGGCATTATAAATATATCATAATTTGAAGTAACCTCCTGCCTCAAATTCGCACGAAGTCTGCCTCTCGGGAGCCATAATTACGCAAACCTATGAAATACATTATCGAGAATAAATCCCCAATCGGGGAATAAAAAGCTGTGCCTGATTTAATGCTACTAAATCCCAGACGCTCATCGCAGTGAGATGAAAATTTTCCACACATCGTAAACTCATTCAATGGCAGTGAGACTTCACTGCCCTCGTCGCATCCGTTCCAGGAACAGTTCGTACAGCACCTTGTTTCGATTGAAGTAATGTGGATTCTCGTGTTCACTCAGATCGGGACAATACTCGCCCAGTGCCTCCCCGTTTACCACCAGCGCATCCTGACCACCGTGAGAGGGTGGCCTTGTACAAGCACCGCCATTACTCGGAGAGCTTCCGCCGGACGGTATCGAGTGGCAGGTACTTCCGGAGCTGCTACTACTGGAACTGCACTGGGGAAAACTTGCCTGATGGCCCTCCAACAGGGGCATATGCATACTCGCAACAGCTGGATGATGCTCCGTAGGGAATCCTACACCACCATTATTATTTAGATGGAGGTTATTTATCCGTTTCGACAGAGGCATGAACTCATTAACATCCTCCTCACGAATTCGTTTCCTACAAAAGAAAAACCGATAGTTTTATGCTGGCACCAAAATTACTACGTCACCGTTCAGAATGGGAAAATAAAATAAACAAAGACGCCATCCGATTGGAAATATTACCTTGGATCCACAACAGCAGACATATCCCGCAGCTGAAGGGTATGTTAGTAAGGAGAAAATCAAACTAATTGTGACTTGTTCCTCATCAAGGTGCTATCAGACACTAATATGGCAATAGATGTTACAAGGCAAAATTTTGAATTATGTTGCACAAACTAATTCCACTGAAACGTTTGACTTGTCCGCAAAGAACGAGGAACAAGCACAAACTGCGAATAATTTTGCTGACAGTGTTGTTTTTAGTCAAAACATCGATCATCGACAGAATCAGCTGAGCTCCTTCGATGAGTGACTAAAATTTGAGAACGCTTCCCAAAGTGTTTACCTACTGCATAGTGGTTCTTGATTATCGATAACGTGGCAAAACATTGTTCATGAGTATAAACCGCATAGAAGAACCTGTTTCAATTATTTTTAACGATTATGTATTGCATTGTGCGAAAAGTGGTCGCGCCGGTCGTGTGACAACGCGTTTAGAAGTGCACTTTTACTGCGATTGTTTTGGTGTCTTCTACAAATAGTTAGCAAATCAACTGTTCAGTCAGTGAAATAAACTTTCGATATCCATAAGATAGCATTATGATTTTTTGCCACCACCAGAAATCATTAGGAACTTAAAAATTTTCCCTAGGAAATATACTGCTGTTCTTTGAAGCATCCTGGAATCGAACCTTGAACGTTGAGGTTATTGTTCAAGTGACCACTAGTCCAAATTAACTCTTGTAAACAGGAAAGGCTAAAGACGTCCCTAATAAACATATACCATACAAGAACGATATTGAAGAATTGTAGAAGGTGTAACCATACGGCTTACAATTGGGATGATTCCCCGAATAGGTGGTTAGGCACCTCTTATGGTTATTGTTATTGTAAAACATCCATTCATAACTCGCGCGTACCAAATTCAAAAGCATCGTTCATAAGGGAAGGTTCATTAATTACGTCACACAGTAAGGGGGAGGGAGGGTTTGGGAAAACGTGACGATCCATAAAAAAAATTTGAAGGTCCATACAAAAATCGTAACAAGGGGGGGGGGGGGGTTACTAAAAAGTCATTTTTTGCGTGACGTAATTAATGGACGTTCCCTAAGTTGTATCTGATGAAATTCTTAAGTGTTTTTTCCTGAGTTTTGAACAAGTGCACCATAGATTCCTAAATGATTTTACGAAAACGCGCTCTTTTGCAGACACTGCTATTTAAGAAACCCTCAAGAATTTAAGAATTTTAAATATTGCATTTTAAGTCTTACCGCATTATGCATTTTTAATTTTAACTTGTTTTTTTTTAATTATTGGGTGAACATTTTCTTGCCCAATTGATGCCTAACGTTAAGACTAGTATCACCAATCAATTTGAAACAAATGATTTAAAACTCCTGAGCCAAAAACTATATTCATTTTCTTCAGGACTATCCAGCCACAGCCGAGCCGATTTGTCAAATACTTCGAGTGCAAATTCTTCCACGAGTACGTTTCGCCTCGTCTTGTGCAATGATCGGTAGTATTGATGATCTAGCAATGATCTATGTAGGGTCAAAGGAAATATATTAAACCGTTTTTATTAACGCTCTGGACACTTGTTTTCAATCTGTTTGAAATAAAAACCAACTTATAGATCATTGCACGGAATGAGATAACCGCACTTTTTTGACAGTGGAGAGCTTGATTATAAGTCGTTAGGATTCGAACCGTTCAAACGAAATTTTGCATTGTTTTTTTCATATTCTGTTCGATCAGATGCTCAGGAAATGATGTAAAAATATGGTGCCTGGTGTGTATATTCCGGCTATTCTACTTCCATCATAATAATTTTAGAGCCCACAAGCTCAAACCGATCTTACCGAAAATACTCTAAGTCAACGTAAACAAGCTCCCTGAACTGTCCAAAATGCCGTCCGATGATCTATTGCTGCCATTTTGTTTCATCAATACATTGAAGGATTTCCTACATTGATAAAAAAAAAGCAATGAAAGTATCTATATGTCCCACACATGATTTTTTGCAATATGATCAACAAATGATATCTAATTGTAACCACACATACTTCCTATATGTACACGCAGTGAAAAGTATTGATAATTATTAGTATCTGTATTAACAACAACAACAGGTTAATAATTTTTATTGTTGAATACAACAATAAGTCTTTATTGATTGAACATAGAATATTGTTGTTTTCAAAATATGGCAAAAAAGCAAAGAAAAATGTGAATCCTAGAGGGTTTGAGCTGTTTAGTGGAATACTTGTAACTATAAATTAGAAGAAAAATTAGTAATCTCCATTTAATTCCAACTACCTTTGCTTATCTTCGACAGATATGCGTATTTTTATAGTCGAGTTATTAGTACGAGACACTGAAGAAGTCTGCACATTGTAGACGAAATACGCGTATCTGTCGAAGATAAGCAATAGTAGTTGGAATTAAATGGAGATTACTAATTTTTCTTCTAATTTATAGTTAAAGAAAAATGTGTTTTGTTGAATTTACATTTTCTTAAATTAAAAATACAGAATCTTTTTAAAACAAAACAAAAACAGTGGCTGCCAACAATTGATTTCCTTAAAACTAAAAAAAAATGTTGCGGCGCTTATTAATATTTTATATGTGAAGATTTTTTTATATATTTTTATTGTCAATTTAACCAGATTATGTTTGATTTCGAAGCAATTAAAATGATTTTGATAAGGTTTAATTTTTATTTAATAAAAAAATGAATTAACAAGCAGTCCAGCTGCAGATAACTTGCGAGCTGGTTCAATGATTCTGTTGCCGATAACGATGGAAATCCCTATAATTTTGAATAAAAGAGCATTCATTTTAAAAAATGGATTTCTCTGTATTCATACCTGTCGTTCTCCCCATAAATTTATTTCGTACATGCATTTCTATTTCCTTCCATGTTTCTGAACTGATTTTCTATAAATAGAAAATAGTCATTAAAATATGTATTTCATTACAAATTTTAATTTTTTTTTTAGCAAGAATGCAGTTCACAGATTGCTCAGAAAGTCCAAAACCAAGCAATAAATCGACTGTCACGCTAGTCGATTTATTGCTAAACTTCCTCGACCTCTTTAAATATTTTTTCCCCCGGCGTCCACTTTACTTTCGAATAAAGCGCAGATCAAACTAATGCTATATATTTTGTAATGCCATAAGACATTGCTAAAGTAGCATTATTGCATTGGTAATGCAATCCCGCATTACCGATGTTGATTTTGGGTTGAACCAGTGCAATAATATAATGCTTGTGGTTACTTGGGATACACATACACCGACAACTGTAAAACAGTAGTTGTTACGGATTTGTTGGTTTTTTATCAAGATTTTTTTTAAATTTTATTGAAATTATTTTTGAGCTCAAAACTATAGCTTTTTGAAACTACAATAAGTGTTTCTGGCTTCGAACGCACATAGCCAGCTACTGCTGCATTAGCCTAACTCAACAAGAGCTCTCCTGTTTTTAAAATGATTTTCAGACGCTCGGGTTGAATTGCCTTTTTCCTTTTCCGTGTTCGCTGTAGCATGTTTCTCAAACCTTCACCTTCTATTGTTCTCTTTGCCTGGACAAGATCTGAGTCTGCCATGTAATTTCTCAGGTTTTTTTCCCTCTGTTCGGGACATATACCACTGCGACCAGTGATATGATCTATTGAAGTATATCCCGTATCCTTTGTTTAGTGCATGTCAAGTTACTTCATCACAATTGAGAAATGATGAAGTATTCGGTGTTGTTACAGTTGTCATTGTTTGTTTGTTGGCAATGAATCAGGTTTAATTGAAAGTTTCCGCTGTTTAAACTCATTGTGAGCGATAGCACTCTTCAAAGGCGCGCTCCTTTATCAGTCAAAACCGGATTCATTGCAACAAAACAAACAATAACTCCGATACTGACCATGCATCAGAACCCTAATCCTAACCAATTCAAACTATAGAACATCAAATAGAAAATGAGAATTCACATAAATGAAGACTAACCATGTTTTCTTTATTCCAAGCTCATCCTCGGTGGCGCAACCCGAGTATTGTCACTTTTCACAAGACATAAAATGTAATAAGGACTATTATACGTTCCTTTGACTACGAAAACAAATATTTGCCCTAGTTTGAACTAATTAGGACTAGGGTTCGGTGGTAGATCTGATACCCCGTAACGCACCACGAAAAGGTGATCTATCAGCGTTATGGGTAAATTTCTTGGGTTCCAACCCCGGCAGATTGTTTCGGACATCACGTGTACCGGCAGCAATGTAAAACTCATATTTGCACATACCCTGGGATCGCGTGATGATTGAATTTTTGAGACCGAAATTATGTATTCAGGGGACCCTTGTACCTTTCTTGCTGTACTCCCCACACACCACGCAGCATGTTCTGCAGATGACCGACGGATCAAGCGATGTTTTCAATGGATTCAAAATAGTGCATAAATTTGTGGATAACATCATACCTTCAAAAAACAGAGTACGAAAACCAGATTTCTGTTTTTTTTTTCGTGAAGATGCATTTTGAACACAAAAATCCGTATACGAGATTTGAGCAGGGAAATTTGGCTGATCGCATTGCAATGCAATACATCACATTGCGTTTTATCAGTATAGTATTGAGAATACCTAAATATAAATTCAATCTATTTGGCAACCATGGAATTTTGGACGTTTAAGCCGCGCACGTTTTCGTGACATCTGAATCACGTCAGTGCAATGGGAAACAATTGAAATGAATTAATCTTTTCTTTTAGGAGGTGGCGAGTGTGTATGAAGTGGGTCGAAGTGTGTTTTTGACAATGTTATTATCGTCGCAACTGAAAAACGGAAAAACCCACTAGCGCCAAAATATTTTACTCTTGCCCTGTACGATTGAATTGTGGCGCATCTAGTGCGCTGAATAGCGCATCTGGTGTGCTACACAGTGCACTAGAGGTGACACTCTGTTGCCATACGGAAAAAGCAGTTTAATTGATTTGCGCGAGTGATATTTCCGGTTTTGTACTGCAGCGATAATACCACATGGTGGTCGAGAGATTTACCCCCTGTAAATCTAGGATTTTTTTCAAAAGGGCGAATCTAACAATGATAGGCTCTCTCCTCTCTTGCTCTCTTTCATTTATTACAGCGCCATTATAAATCTTTTGAAGGTTTCTTTAGTACAGATAGAAGCACAACAGTGCTGGCTACCATACTCTACAAATAGTTGAATGAAAAACGTAACGCTGAATGGAATATGAATGAAAGAGAAAGTAATCAAAGAGAGTCTCTCAATTGCAGATTCGCCCTAATGAAAAAAAAACCCTAAAAATATCTCATATCTGCGAAACCTAAAAAAAAGGAAACAAAAATTATCGTGTACATATTTATTTATACACACATAAAACATGACCGAGAAGTAGTTATTTTTTCACCTACGTCGCATTGGAAATAAGTTCCAGCGGGTCTGATGACGATGAGCGTATCATCGACATCATCGCTTGCCGGGCACTCAATTATTCCCATCCATCAAAGCGCTCTTCTTCTCTCCAACACAAACACATCCTTCTGTCAGTTTTCGTTCCGTCGCTCGTTTATCTCGTTTGGGTTCCGTTTTTCCGCTGTCTGTCAAAAAGTTTCTGTGAGCTCCGACGTTTTGATAGCATATTTCTCGAAATTTTACTATATTTCTGTGTTATTCTTGGAAATGTTATGTGATTTGTGTGCTCCGATGTGCGTTGCGTCGAATGAAACCAAAGAAACGTGAAAATCCATAGGTTGTAGAATGGCAAATGCGATTTTATCTTACCCTGAATAGTGACCCTAATTTTAGGGGAATTTTGTTATAATAAAAAAAAAGCCAGCAGCGGCCAGTGGATGTGTATATAGTGTGTGCGCATTCGGTAGTCGAAAGGAACGCTTTCCGCAAATATATTTACGTTTATTATTGGCTGGCATTATATAGTGATCAGTACCCGTTATCATAACAGTGCCACCGTCGTCATTTTTGTACGGACAACGCAATTTATTGCCCTCTTCAGCATATCGAAAAAAGGTGAGTTTTGTTTTATTTCTGCCCTCCTCTTCGGAATCAGTCACAGTGACTAGAAAGTTGTAGGTAATAATCATTCGTTGAAACGAAACATGGCGATTCAACCGACAAAGAGCATTACTGACTGTTTTGACGGCTTCATTGATTACATTTTCGGAGATTCTAATCATTGGCAGGCGGTCGGCGATAAAAACACAAACATTCGTGCGATTGCATCTGGTGCTGCTTTTGTTGTAGGAGTAAATCTAGTGGGGGAGAAGAGGGTTCGTGCTAAAGAGAAGAAACCCCCTACCCAAACTCATTTTGAGATGCCAGGCCATGGAGAACGTAGTAGGGAAAACGTTTTAACACCGAATCGAAGCAAAGCCTCGGTTGGTGCATGTGAAAATAATGCTGAAAGAAGGTGGGAAACGACGCATTGAGTGCACTCACACCAGCTACTGTATATTAATGACGATGCACACCGAAATGCAATCAGATGCAGGAACATTGCTTTCGTCTACCCCTCACCGTCAGAGAGAACGGGAGGATTGAAGGAATGAATGCTTTCATTCATGTGCGTACCTATGTATTTATTGTGTTTGTGTACATGACATCAAGCTGCGGAAACTCAACACAACTAAAACCGTTAGGTCTACGCGGTTCGAGATTCGTCGTAAACTGAGTGCATCAATCGTGAATATTCAAACCAAGGTCTGTCTCCTAAGGCTCTCTATTGTGGTCGAGGTGAGAGCATAAGTAGCGCGAGGAGGAGGAAGGAAACAATAAGGTGCCGAACGAAATCCAGATCATACTGGAGGTAGCTGAATTAGATTCTCAGCACCTCAGCACAGGTAAAGTAGAAATGACAACCGTATCTTCGTATAGTAGTAATGTTCACTAGGGGAAGGTTGAGTGACCGCGTGGAGAGTGAGAACTTTCCATTTTCTCCATCGAAAAATCCCTACGTCTTATAGAAACAGATCCCCACTGTTCGTAGATTTTCCCCTTTTTATTTCATTATGTCTTTTGTCTACATACGTATTACATAGCTCTCAGTATTATTGATTACCTGTTGCTCATCGTACGATGAGCTACAATATGCTCAAAGTGTAAATTAATTTGATCTATTGTCTTCCTAAGCAGCAGAATTGAGGGAATTTACTAACACAAAAAATTGTCAGGTTTCCTGTTCGAATGCCGAATTGCAATAAGGAACCGGTATGGTGGTGCATGAACATAAAATTGCATGTCTACCAAATCGATTCGCTTCTTCTTTCACTCGAGCAGAAGCTTGATTTGATTGGAATGAGTATGCATATGTATGTGCTTGTATTTACAACCCCGAACAACATGCATTAAATTTTTCTCCCTCCTTTTTGTAGTTCAACTAGTCGTGCCTTCACTTCCCTTTCCGTGAATGTTGCATGAAGGCATCGATATGATTCCTCGGTAGTATTGTGCTTATTTGATGAGCCATTTTAACGTTCCGACGCTTGACATCAACAAATGTCGTCATAAATATCTTTAATCTCGGAAATTATTCTCACCTTTAATAGCTCGCATCATTTTGCATGTGCACATTCAAAGATGCTTATTCATGTTGATTGTGAAAATTGAATTTATTTCCATTTCGTTTTGATCGACATTCTTTTTCTTTCTTTTTTCGTTGAATCGAAGCATACCTACAATCCTAATCTGGTTGACTTAAAATTTAAATTTACTTGCACGACGAAACGAAAGTGAAATTTAATCTCTGCGCAAGCAAATGAACGTCTGCTCTTCTGGCAATTACCTGCCTCGCAGCGTGTAGATATGGTACCATTTTACTCTTTTGTCTTCAATTTATGGAGCAGACTTCGTGCGGTTCACTCAAGCATACGAATAAGTCTACTGCGCGGAACTTAATCGGCTATGCAGAGCACGCTGCTTTTGGTGAACGGACGTGATAGAGGGCAACACTGTTGTTGCTTTACTCTTTGCAACAACTTCGAACTGATTGTCAAAGGGATTATTGAAAGGGTTGCATAACTCATGAAAATCGTTCAAGTGAGTGATTGGGAAGAAATCCATACCCTTATTCTTATGTCTTGGCAGATCAAGTCTAAATTGTTATCTAGAAGTTGCATCCAAAATACGTCAAGGGAGTCGATTTTTTTTTCCAACTCGAAAAATGTCAACCAGATGGAGCATCGAACCCACCCACCTCCAACTTAGTGTTGCTATTTAGTTGTGACCGATCGAGTTAATCATAATGATGTAGATGATAAATTTAAAGCGACAACGGTATCTGCTTTTCGAAACACTGAAAGGAATATCGAATTCGTCCGATTTACCGTCATAAAAATTTAAGACAGCTACGAATAAAGCAATTGACATTATTAGGAAGTCAGTCTTAAACCATTAAGCATTCTGAAAACTTTCGATAGACGACAGTTGAGTATTGATATCGGTCTCGGTAATTCGCAACATGGTCATTCTGTAGCTAAAACTTATCTTTCTATAACTGAAAGTAGTTCAGGCTGATAAGAGTCGAGTGAGAGTTATTGCCATTCAAAAACCTGGCAAACTCGCGTCCAGCCACAACTCCTATCAACCAACCCATCGCGATGTTATCGTATATTCGAAAAAAGGTTTTCGCGAAACCAGACAGGCCACAGAAAATGATAAATTTCTTTTAGATACAATACTATTAGCTTTAGCAAAACAGCTTTAGTTGTTCCATGTCGGGGCCGTTATGCTAGCTCATATAGAGCATTTCCAGTCAGCACCAGTTGGACCCTAGTCTCTCCGATCTGAATGCAATTTTGTCCATATGTTGGTTTCTACCCAAAATTACGTTTTCCATAAAAAAAATCCAAAATTATCCTAGACTAATTTTGTGTAAAGGCGTATTGAAAATTTGGATTCCAGTTTAAAAAAAAAATTTCACAAACGACTCATCTGATCAAAATGTCGTCTTAGAAAAAGTTGTAGGTAATGAAGTGTTCTTCAAGAAAAATAAACTGAAACTAAAAAAAATCGTAAATTCATGCTTAAAAAACCTAATACATTGATTTTTTTCAAAGGACGCCCCCTTCGATCCTCCTATTTTTTTTAAAAAGTTGAAGTTTATGTCCTTAGAGCTGGTGAAGAGTTTAAGATGGTCACTTCTTTCATTTATTTTTTATTTTTTGTTTTTAAATATTTATGAACTTTTTGAAAATGTTGAAAATGATAATGTTTTTTTTATTAAAAATACCGATAATAGATTTTATGCATCATTTTTAATTAAAAAGCATATAAAAACTTGTTTTGTAAGCCTAGCCGTTCTCAAGTTATTGCGAATTTTAATAACAGACATTCATGTTTTTGCTATTTTGATTGCTATTTTTGATTGTTAGTCCCACTGGACTAATTGTCACCCCATTTAAAACTGGAATGTAAGACTGATATTTTTGAGTATTAGGAATTGGTTTTGTTTCATGATCCTTTTTGCGATTATTTGCCCAGTCATAGAGTTGTCTAGCATTCGTTATAGGATGTTATGTTCGTGTTGCTTAGCTAAACTTGCTCTAGTTGCCATTCTCTTAAGAGTACCTCCGATCGCATCACAAAGACTCTTGCCGTGTGAAGTTGCAGAAATATGCCGTTCACTTTCAATATTATCTTCAAATCCACAGAAGCTAGCAATTTTTTTTTTACATTTGGCGCTGCCCCGTCTGACATAAAAATAATCTTTTTAATTGTAATTTGTGATTTTAAATACTCCAATATTTTTGAGATAAATAACTGGACTGCTGCTGTGTCATGCTTTAATGCATCAGAGATGATCACAAAACTTCTGGGTTTTTATTTATTTATTGAAAATATATTTGTAAGTAAGGACTTCTCCTTATAAAATTCTACAATCGGATTTTATGCGACCACATCTTAAATTCTAAATCTAGATTAATTGATTAAATTTTTCCTTATAACATATCTAATTCATTTCTTCTAGCCAATCTATACATTCGCGATTGAACCGTCTGCGTGAATGAATGTTTTTTGATTCAGCTGGAAGCTGATTCCACAGAATAGTTGCTCGCACAAAAAAAAAATGTTTTTATAATGAGAAGTATTAAAGTGTGACAAAGCAAAGCTTCTAGTTCGCGTGCCTCTAAAAGTTCTGAGTTTTTAAAATAGATAGCAGTGACCATTGTGTATTATTCTAAACATAGTAGAAATGTATCGCATTTTAAAAAATACATAAAAAGAGCATCCAAGTAACTGACGATGAAGATGAGAAACTCGTGAAAATCGACTAATATTTAATATCGAACGGACACACCCATTAAGCGTAGTCCTCAATCTATCAAAAGAAGCTACAGAGGCATTTGCTGTTAATTCCAAGCCGTAAGTGAAATGGAGAAGTAAAAGAGATTTAAAGGGTGATACGGTCAAAATTTGGAAAACGCGTGTAAATCGGTGAAATCGTTTATTTAAAAAAACAAATTAAATTTCTTTTTCAAGTTCAATTAGTATAAAATTCAGGAAAAATATTCAGTTAGGCTTCCGCTTTTCCAAATCCGAATTGCCGGGCCTTACGCTTGACCCCTGCCATCAGATTTTGTACAGCCACCTTGTCCACCTTCTTCGCCGCAGAAAGCCAGTTTGCCTTGAACTGCTGCTCGTCCTTAGCAGTTTTTTTGGTCTTCTTTAGGTTCCGCTTGACAATAGCCCAGTATTTCTCAATTGGGCGGAGCTCTGGCGTGTTGGGAGGGTTCTTGTCCTTGGGAACCACCTGCACGTTGTTGGCGGCGTACCACTCCATGGCCTTTTTACCGTAATGGCAAGATGCCAAATCCGGCCAAAACAGTACGGAACAACCGTGTTTCTTCAGGAAAGGCAGCAGACGTTTATTCAAACACTCTTTCACGTAAATTTCTTGGTTGACACTCCCGGAAGCTATGAAAATGCTGCTTTTCAAGCCACAGGTACAGATGGCTTGCCAAACCAGATATTTCTTTGCGAACTTTGACAGTTTCGTGTGCTTGAAAATATCTGCTACCTTTCCCCTTCCTTTTGCCGTATAAAACTCCTGTCCCGGAAGCTGCTTGTAGTCGGCTTTGACGTAGGTTTCGTCGTCCATTACAACGCAGTCAAACTTCGTCAGCATCGTCGTGTACAGCCTCCGGGATCGCGCTTTGGCCGTCGTATTTTGTTTATCATCGCGATTTGGAGTCACTACCTTCTTGTAAGTCGATAGTCCGGCTCGTTTTTTGGCTCGATGCACGGTTGTAGACGATACACCCAGCTTATTTGCGGCATCTCGGAGAGATAGGTTAGGGTTTCGCTTGAAACTACCGGCAACTCTCTTTGTCGTCTCAGCGGCTTCCGATTTTCGATTTCCCCCCGATCCAGACTTCCTGGCTGTCGACAAACGTTCCCCAAACACTTTAATTACATTTGTAACGGTTGATTTGGCAACTTTTAGCGATTTTGCCAACTTTGCGTGCGAGTAGCTCGGATTTTCGCGATGCGCGAGCAAAATTTTGATACGCTGCTCTTCTTGCTTGGACGGCATTTTGACAACTGAAGAGTGAATTCCAAAATCAAAATAGGAGCAACATTCTACACACACACACCTTCAAAATGAGGGGTGTTCAGGTTTTTTAAATGCAAAATTGAAAGAAATACGTCAAGTTGATATTGACCAAATTTTGACCGTATCGCCCTTTAAATAATCTTATTTTGACCGAAACAGGCAGCGTGCTTGCAGTAAGTCTCAAGTGGCATAGGCCAGCATAGATTTTTGAGCACTGCGAATTAATGTAAGCATCCCATTCTAAATTATCTTGTAAAATTACTCTCTGACGCCTACTCATAAATATTACTTTTGTTTTGGAAGAATTTATAGGGAGCAGGTTCCGTTCTGACCACCGACAGATATTTTCAAGATCAGAGTTTATTAGCCGAGGCATCTCATCAACAGGAGTATCGAGAGAGCAAAAGACTTTGAAAAAAGTGTAGGTGAACGTGCTTTGCTGATGAAAATATGTGTATCATACAATATTTGAGAACAGTTTGCAAATCATTTATAAATAATGAGAATAGCAATGGCCCAAGCACTGACACCTGATAAAATGTTGACCGATCTTGACAGAGTTCCTTGAGTTTCAACAACTTGAGTGCGATGACTATGACTCAATAAGGTAAACTGCCTCCCGAGAAAATAAAAACTGGAGACACTCTATCAAAAGCTTTCGAAAAATCGATGAGAAGCAGAAAAGCTACACTTTTTTATCCACATATTCATAGACGTCATCATGCACCATCAACAATGCTGAAGTTGTGCTATGACCAGCTCTAAGTCCTGATTGATACAAAGTAAGCAGGTTAAAGGAGTTAATAAACTCTTGCATTTGTTTTTTAACAATCTTTTCGAAAGCTTTGGGCAATAAACAGAGTATTCTAATCGGACGCAGGTTTTTCAATGCATTATTTATAGGTTTTTTGGGTATAGGAATAACTTTCGATGCTTCCCATGATCGTGGAAATTTAGAAGTCGAAAAGATTAGGTTAAAAACATATGTAATTGGAGTAATTATGTGGGGTTAAATTAATTTGATAAATTTCAACGGGATACCATCTAGCACAATAGCGTTTGATGTAAAAGATTCAATTACTTTGGCGACTTCTAACTCGTTTCATGCAAGAAATCTGAAACCATTAGGATTAGCTGGAGGAATCGATGGCAATTCAAGGTCACACGTAAAATTGTTACTGAAAAAAAATGTTTAATTCATCACCAGAATTGGAGACATGCACTTGACTATCAGTAGATTTAGCAATATTCAGCTGTCTAAGTTTCGTCCACTATTGCTTGCTAGAATAATTGGAACGTAACGCTGAGGAAATGTAATCTGCTTTTGCTCTGTTTATTAAATGGTTTACACGGTTACGCAATCGTTTGTACTGCGTATGATCAAAATCGTTTCTACTGCTAGTCCACTGACTGTATGCAATATTCCTCGAAATCATAGCATTACGAATTTCTTTGCTAAAATGAAAATTAACCGATGAGTAGGAGGAGGAGGAGTTACGGGCAGGAACGAATGTATCATAAAGCTCTAACAAACGTAAATTTAGGAAATCTACTGCCAGATCAGAGTCCTGTATAATATAAAGCACAGACCAGTTGATAGAGTTTTAGTGTACCGTTTTCTTTGTAATATGCTACAAATGGATGTATTGTACATTACGCATTATTCCAATGATAACTTTGCACTTCACCTTGAAGAAAAAATGTGTAGTTTTCAGAAAAATCAGAAACAACTATAACTTTACCATCTTCTAGTGTTTCCTTTTCTGTTTTTAAAAATTTACTTTGCTTAGTTTTTATATAAAGGGTGTTTCGATCAAAATTTGGTTGACTTAAACTTGACGCATTTCCTTTCATCGTGCATTAATGAATTTTACACACCCCTTATTTTGAAGATGTAGAATCATGCCACTATTTTGATTTTGAGATTAGCACTTCAGTTTTATCAAAATGTCGTCGAAGGAAGAGAAGCAACGCATCAAAATTTTGCACGTGCATGGCGGAAATCCAAACAACTCTCACGCCAAGTTGGCGAAATTGTTAAAATTAGCCACTTTCAACTGTTCCCAATGTATTAAAAGTGTTCGTTGAACGTTTGTCGACAGCCAGGAAAGCAGCATCGGAGGGAAATCTAAAGCCGGAGACCACAGCGATGACAAAAAGAGTTGCCCGCTGTTTCGAGCGGAACCCCAACCTCTCCGTCCGAGATGTCGCAAAAAAGCTAGAAGTTGGGCCTTCAACCGTGGATAGAGCTTAAAAACGAGCTGGACTGTCGACCTACAAGAAAATTGTGGCTTCAAATCGCGACGATACAACAAAATACGTCGGACAAAGCACGATCGCGAAAGTTGTAAACGACGATGCTGATGAAATTTGACTGTGTGGTACATGACGATGGAACTTACGTCAAGGCAGACTTTAAACAGCTTCCTGGACAGAAATGGCAGATATTTTCAAGCACATTAAACTGTCAAAGTTCGCTAAGAAATATCTGGTGTGGCAGGCCATCTGTTCCTGTGGCATGAAGAGATACGTTTACATTGTGGAACCGGAACCGTCAACCAGGAAATTTATCTGAGCGACTGCCTACAAAAACGTCTACTGCCTTTCCTGAAGCGACACAATTGTTCCGTTCTATTTAAGCCGGATTTTGCATCTTGCCATTACGGAAAAAAGGCCATGGAGTGGTATGCCGCCAACAACGTTCAAGTGGTGTCCAAGGACAAGAACCCTCTCGACACGTCAGAGCTAGGCCCAATCGAACAATATTGGGCCAACCTCAAGCAGAACCTTAAGAAGACTCAAAAAGCTGTTGTGAGCGAGATACAGCTCAAGGCAAACTGGCGTTCTGCGGCGAATAAAGTGGACAAGGAGACTGTACAAAATCTTATGGCAGGTGTTAAACGAAAGAACCGGCAATTCGCATTCGGTAAAAAGGAAGCTTAGCTGAATATTTCTCCTGTATTCTGTATTAACAGAAATTGAAGAAGAAAAAGAATTTGACTTATTAATAAAAACTTTGATCGACTCACACACATTACTGTTTGACCAAATTTTGATCGGAACACCCTTTAATGCACAGCAACGACTTTTTTTTTCCTCGATATAGAGGTTCGCTTTCTGTTAAAACCTTTAAATATTTCCTATTCTTCTATCAATCTTAAGCTTTCCTTGCAAGTTAAATCCATTTTTGTTTGGTAACTGATAAACTCCATTCACAAAATTTATGTTTCCTGTTCAATCGACGAGGATTTTTGCACTTGGCAGAGATTTTATGTCGAACGCTACATAAAAAAACAGCTTTAACGAATCGCGGTCTCTTTACTATACTCCGGAGCACGTTTATCGTTGATGTACTTTATTACAGGGCTGGTAGCAAGTCACTTTTTAGTGACTTGGTCACTTTTTTCGAAGCAGTCACTTTAAAGTCCCTTTTTACCCTTCTTACATCAATAGAAGGGTATTAAGATCGCTTGAAAACTCGACTTTTTATCCGAGGCCCACAGGGCCGAGTGTCATATACCATTCGACTCAGCTCGACGAACTGAGCACATGTCTGTGTGTATATATATATGTGTGTGTGTGTGTGTGTGTGTGTGTGTGTGTGTGTGTGTGTGTGTGTGTGTGTATGTGTGTGTGTGTGCGTTACAAATAATGTCACATCGGTTTCTCAGCCATCTCTGAACCGATTTCAGTTCTGTTGACGGCAAATGGAAGCTACAACATTCCCATAGAACGCTATTGATTTTTTTTTTCATTCGGACATTTCGTTACGAAGATATGAACGAAACAGTACTTGAAGGCCTATTATAATAGTAATCAAACAGTTTAGTCTCCGATTACATACTGAGCTATTTGTGTACCGATTTTATTTTTGTTGGTGCCAAATCAAAGCTATGATATTTCCAAATAACTGGTCAAAATTTCATTATGATTGGATAATCCTTCATGGACATATGACCAAAACAATACCTAAGAGCACATAATTGTGAGATGACAATATACTCGTTGCAGTGCAAAACCAAACAAGACCAATCACACCAATCGATGCCGCTTGCATTCTATTGTGTCGCATCTGGAGCGTTGTATAGCACATACAGCGGACTAGCCACACTATGCGACTGTATAGAATTAGAGCAGCATCGATTGGCTCGAGTGGTCTGGTTTTGAACTGCAACGAGTATATTCGAAAATTACACAAAGTCTCCATTTACTATAACCAATTTTCAACGAAAATGTACTTATTAAGCTTATTGAATCATTTTATGGACTGATTTTATGAAATTTGTAATATTTATGTAATTTCCCCTTTTATATAACTAACATAAACAGGTCATTAAAGACTATTAATGGTAATATTTTAATCACATCGCTGAACAATACGCTCAGGATTGACAAATAGTTCATTTTATAAACTGAATGTATTGCATATTGAATATCTCTGAATCTTTTTGGAATTTCTGATGAAAATATGTATCCAGTACAATATTGCCCACATTTGAATTCTGGTGAAGTGTAAGAAGGGTTCAGTCTCACCATCGGTGGATTAATGCGGGTTTTTAAGGTCTTTTTACTAAAGTCACTATTTTTAGTAATTAGTCACTTTTTTCAACTTTTTTTGGGAAAAAATTGGGCGATAATGAATTATTCTACTTTCAGTGTGTAAAAAATGAAAGATATAGTTTATGATATTATTTTATTTTTCGAGCAGTTTAATCTCAATTAGCAGCGCTAGCAAAAAAAGAGAAAGCTGCGCGCCGCGTTTTCAAGATTTTTGTGGGAGAGAACAAGACAGCACGAACGACTGCAAAGCTCAATTTTTTGCTCGCCCGCGTCGTTTCAACGTTTTGTTCACAAACACCTTCACAAAGCTTTGCAACAGAAAAAGTGTACTCTAGCAGTGTTCGGATGCGTATCGCTCGCTCGTGGTTTCGCACAAAATAAGAAGTGAATTTCAAACTCGAAATCTGAAAATATTGTCTTTGCCATTTCCGGTCACGTATATTTTTCGTAATAGGTAATGATTTTCTATGTTATTTTCGTGAACCAACAACTTACTAGTTTATGTTTTAGACAAAAATGGGCAAGTATGCATTTCGCGTTGAATGGCTGAAGAAAACCGATTCGAACGGCTGCCAGATTTCAGATTGGCCACGAAATCATGGCGACACCGAAGCTTTCTGCAAGATTTGTTTAAAGTCCTTCTCTGTTGCTAAGGGTTTCCAATCCCTCGACCAACAGGGCAGTGCAAAGCACAAGGATAATTGGGCGGCACGGCTAGGATCATCCAACTACGGTTATGTACCGAGGCAGACACCAAAGCCACCAGCTCAAAGTCGTCTGGTTGAAATGCATCGCATCGGATTTTCCAGCTGCTTCATGCGATGATTTTAGACTGTGCAGTGCACGAGGTGCACATATGGACGAGACGTCACTGAAATTGATAGACAAAAACTATAGTTCCTATATATTTATGGTCTGGTGCATTCAACTATCGACGCCAAACGATCATGCCATTTTGAGGAAGATACAATTTGGGATATTATTAAGATTATTGAGTATTTATGAGATCCTTCGCCTCAATCGAACGATTTGATTTGAATATAATCATTTTATAAATTTTATGAATATAATCGAAAAGATCTGACTGAGCCATTGGGTAAATTTGTTGGAAGTTATATGAGACTATTGAGTGACTATAATAAAAACCACTCATGACAATCTTGTGTCAAATTCTTCGACACGCGTTGTATTTTGCACAAATCAGGTAGAACGAGCTCGCTATTCGTACTCAGCATGAGTGTGGTTGCTCAACGGATAGAGAATGCTGATGAACCACCAAACACAAATTAATTATTTCTTTCAAATCCATTTTTCATAGTCACTTTTAGTAACCTTTTGAAAAATTTGGTCACATTTTGGTCCTTTTTTTCACAAATTGAAGTCACTATTTAGTCACTTTTTTCATCAACGTAGTCACTAAAATAACTATTTTTAACATCGTTGGTCGCTACCAGCCCTGTTATTATCAATGATGTATAAAACGAATAAAATAGTTGAAAACTTTTAGGAAACTAAGAAACAAAATAACAGTGGATACAAAAAAACACGTCCAACCATTGGCAAGGCCTTCTTCGTTTTTATTTTGCGAAGCTTATGGGGAATGACAAACCGACAAATCAAAAGAATAGTGGAATTTGAGCGATTCCACTTCTTACGGTCGTCCAACATTAAACATTATGGTGGTAACTGTAAATTTCCTTTTAAAAAGTACGTTTTTGAAATTCTAGGGGAAAGGTCATGACAAATAAATTTCATTACGTAAAACCATTCCTTTTCTTTTATTTCAGCAGATCCAGTGTCACTTATGTTTCTTGACTAAACCCATAAGGATTAATCGCTATCATAATTTCATCTAATTCATGCTACACTAGACGAAAGCGACTGCAAGAGGCACCATCCGTATTCCTATTTCTTGATTGCAACGTCAGCGTTCGATTGTGGTGTTGCATAATCGCCTAGTGTGGTGAGCTTAGCGATGGATCTTTTACCTGTATCTTGGGTTTCCATCCTCTATTGAGCGAACCGTCAGATACCACCGTACTACTAGCTGCCGGATATAAAAGTCATGCCGAGTGGTGCCGTAATGGTTCGAACATTTCGAGCTCATTTTAAAATGTTCAATAACCTGAGACGACCATTGCAGCCGCAGTGCGGTGGCAAATCGTGTATTCAATACGCTTTTGATTTTCCGTTGGAATATTTAACGCAAATCGAAACAAAATATGACGCATGGCGGCGATCTTCGTGTGCCAGAGCGGTATAAAAACCACCACTTGCGTATGTAAAAGGCTATCGAACGACGATGTAAAGCAGTCGCAGTTTAAGTTATAAAAATTGTATTAAAAACTCTCTCCACTTTCTAAATTTCTTTCTCACATACAAACAAATCCGAAAGCGAGCGACGTGCGCTCGAGCAGCGGCGGGGAAATAATGGAATAAAAATAAGACGCAAAGCTCGACTTGTACGGAGCAGATCTCGTATTTAGCAGTAAATGAATCCCCATTCACCGTAGCATGGTCCGTCCTTTCGCGATGAATAACAGACCACGAATGACGACGACGACGACGACGACGTTGAGGTTGTTGATATCTGAAACGCATGCGAAATCCCCACCAAAAAATGACGAAGATGAGCACCTCCCGATTCACTCCTTGCATTTTCTCATTTCTGTACGCCGAGTTAGGTGAGAATTTCCCTTTCCGAGCGAGAATCTCGTAGAGTTACATAAACCCAAATGGAGACATGAACGCGGGAATAGACAATGAACCCAATGTGACTGAAGTCACTTTTGCTTTCCAGCGAAACTCGTCTGAAACTGCGCCGCTGTTGGTTGGCGTCGTCGTCGTCATCGTGTACCTACAACGTTTGGTGCCTACCACAATAATCATTGACATTTGCACGGCTATTAGTAAAAGTTTGTCATTTCTTGCAACACGGAGAGAAGGGTCCCGTTTTCTTGCCCGTTGAGCTGCAGTGAACCGTGTAGTCGTTTTCGACGATCGATGATGTGATGCAAATCCGGATCTCTACCACATAGAGACAGCGACAGCGCACAGTGTGCGTTGCGTTGACCGGGTTTGTTTGCATGTGTATCGGACAGTCCCGGATCTGAACACGGTGGTCGTACCTGGCTTGAGTTGGTCGGGCGGAAAGTGATCCACAACAATCACGCACGTACAATCGTGACAGTTTCGATGGAGAGAATGGACAAAATGTTCAAGCTTAACTTAATTAGCTTGAAACGAATACGTTTGAGACGAGATTGTTTTAATTTTTCGTTTAATGCCGAGTAGGGTTAATGCTGCTGTAGTTGGTATGCTTAAACTGTCGGCTCAACGATGTTTCAAAGAGGATAAAAAAACGTTTTCCCGGTTTCAGATGTTATAAAATATTTACTAAACACTTGTAAATTGGAAAACTACTTGTTCACGTTTAAAATTGAATAATTCTAAAACAATTGAAACACCTTTTCAAATTATCACTAGTAAACGAAATCAAAATCCCCTAAATTGGACTAAAACGGCTTATCTTTTGGCATACATGCCTATTTGGTTTTCGACTTACAGACTTCTTTTGCATCGCGGAACTCGCATATGAAATAGGCCTGAAGTGTTAAAATTTTCCTAGTTTTTCAATCACAATCGTTAAAAAGTAAAAGTGTTTTTATAATGTGAAGTGAACTTGAACATTACTGGTTTCGAAATGAGACCTCATTCATCCTAGAAATAAATCAAAGAACATAAACAAAGCGAATACTTACAATTAAGCCGCAGACAGACGTTCATGCTCGATTCGCCGACATGTGTAATAAACATGGCGTCCATCCTGTTAGCAAGTGACAATGGACAAATCCAAGTTGAACAAAAAAGAAGACACCGTGTGGTGATGAATCTGACAGCTCCCATATTAAAGTATAGGCAAGGATGGAAAAATTCAATCGCGTGCATGATTTCAGCCGATTCCGTATTTTTCTCCGACATTCATTTTCGATCAATCACAGTCGCATGAAAATACTTCATATGATCTCTACTGATTGTTTATACCACTGAATCCATGAATCAGGCAAGCTAGAGAATGAAAGATTCAATCAAAGCGACCCACGCAACATCCACATTCATTTCGAATCATGTGAATCATCTCTTAGCCTTCTAGAGAATCACCCGTGAATCAAAATTTTGAATCAACATGAATGCAAGATTGCATTCATGGATTTGCTTGTTGAGTGGAATAGAAATCAACTGAATTATATTAGCGTTTTCCGCTTCACGGTTTGCTTAGTAATGACTTTTTCATTTCTCAACCGATTTTTGACGCTAAATTCTGCTGGTCACAGATTTATTCTGAATCCAGAATAAGGTAATTTTTTATCGCAAATTGTGGACCATGATATATTCTCAGTGATAAATGGTGTTATTTAAAAAACATAACAATAAATTAACATACCCTAGCAGACTTAGGTCCACCGTCGGCTTCCCTGGTAATATTTCGGATATCGCGGTTCGGTGCCAAGGTCCGCGTTTCGTTTCGACAAAACATGGGCTTACGAAATTTCATTTTATACTGATATTCAAAGCCGAATACGATGTAGTACCAGAGAACCATCTCGACCACCGTAACAGTGACAAGTACCCTGATCACCCGTAATCCGGTTCGCTAGATTGCTTTCCGTTCCAACAATGGGAGTGCGACATATCATTTTAAATTAATATTCTAAGACGAGTGTGATTAAGTACCGGAGCACCTCCCTAAACGTAATCTTGCCTTAGTTGGCAGTATCCGGATCATCCGAAATCTAGTTCGAAGGACCACTTTTCATTCCGACAAAACAAGGCTTGCGACATATCATCAAATGCTAATTATCAAAGGCGAATAAGATGGAGTACCAGAGTACCTTTTCAAACGTAATCTGAGCACAATAACCAGTATCCGGATAATTCAAAATTCGGTACATGACAACTTTTCTTTCCGACAAAATAATCTGGATACTGGTCATTGTACTCGTTTGATTGAGTACCAGGAAATATTCCAAAAGTATTCTAACCGCAGTGAACAGTATCAGCATAGACAAATACACGTAAATCTTTCTCTTCACTCATCTTACATGCGTTAAGCTCAATTTAAACATAATATTATAACTTATTTTATAGTTTTTGAATAATTTTAATTTTTTAAGTTTCTTCGACTTCTTGCCGGCTTAGATTCGGCCACTGCTGGCATCGGTAAATCCAATGCAGGATTGACGGCCAAATGTTGTTTCAGAACAAGCCGCATAATTTTGCCATCATCTTGTCCACATTCTTCTATAGCCTTGCAGCAAAACTTCCCATCAACCTGCCCAATAACCTGCAGCTGGGTTGTTTTTTGAGTGCACCGGCGTTTTTATTCTATAAATTAAATCAAACAAAAATTGTGTTTTGCTCGTAATTTTACTTCCAATAGTACTTACTTCATTTGTAACTGTGATTCAAAGATGACCGTGAAGCAAAACATGAATGAGTTTCGACAATCAGCTAGCAACTGCAAACAGCAACAACAAAACACAACACCGTAATAATCATAGCCAACTTTTTCACTCGAGGCGATTCAATCTTCGTGAATCGATGAACCCTAGATTTGTTTTTTTTGCTCGTTTACGCTTGTAGTCTTTACTATTATCACCAGGTACCAAGCTTCATTTCATTATCATACTTACATTAGAGCTTCTTTGAAGTAGATAACTGGATATTTCAATGATAATTGATACGCATTCACAACAGTTACACTGAACAATTGATGACGGTGCGGCTGATTTACGTCGATTCTTATTGTTTTGTTTCCATGTTCAACTAGCAATCAGTCTTGATAAGAGTCATGTTCGTTAGATGGAGAATATTGAAATTCAGGCAAACTAACATTGACTACCTAAGTTCCATGCGATAATCAAATGATAACTCGTGGCAACGAACGTAACCAGAAAAATGAACGTTCGATTTTCAAAATGTTTTAATATTCATTCATGTAAACCGGTTCATTATCAAGGGTAGGGAACGGCTTAAGCACCCCGAGACCCTATTCCAAGCACGGGGTAAACGTTAACCTACAATGCTCATTTTTTGCAGTATGGTGCTCCACTAGATGGAACACCATACTGCTAAAAATGTTCGTTGTAGGTTAACGTTTAGCCCGTGCTTGGAATAGGGTTCCGGGGTGCTAAAACCCGGACTCGCAAGTTGTATCGCGAATATTTGACGAAGTTTTCCTGCGTGATAATGGATGATGAAAATTATGTGCTGGAAGACTTTAAGAAGCTTCCCGGAATGTCTTATTATACTGCCATGCAACGGAATGGCGTAGTGGAGCATTTTAGGACGAAGAAAAGGACCAAGTTTCCCAAAAAATATTTGGTTATTGTCTGCATATTGTTTGCAGCTGTGGTCGAGCAACCGTGTCACTACCGGAACGGTTAACGAGAAAATATACCGCGAAGAATGCCTAAAAAAACGATTGTTACCATTCCTACGCAGACATGACGCTCTCTCGCTATTCTGGCCTGATTTGGCTTCTTGTCACTACGCCAAAGATGTTTTGGAATGGTATAAAGCGAATGGAGTCCATGTTGTACCGGAAGAGGCGAATACACCTAACTTCCCGGAGTTGCGACCTATCGAGCGGTATTGGGCTCTCGTGAAGAGAGAACTCTCTCAATATAAACAACAAGCTACAACTATAGACAAATTTCGAAAAGACAAAAGCAGCTAAATCGGTTGCAGAGAAGTCTGAACAGTAAACTCAAAAGTTCGTAGTTCCTTCATGACGCCTAATTAGGTAATTGTTATTAGTTTTAAGATGATTAATAATGCACAATTAAATGAAAAAAAAATGCATCTTGGATTGAACTAATAGTAAATTTAGTTATATTACAAATTCAATCTGTGGAGATTTTGTGGCAAACAAGCCTTATAGAGTGAGCCTATTATTCCCGAACAACACAGCTTGTCATAAACAAGTTGGAAATTCGGTCCAATACTTTTGGCGTGATAGGTTTGTAGATTCTTTGCTGGCCAACTCAGACTGTTGATGAATTAATTCTTAGTATCTACGATTGCTTTTCGTTAGCAGTGAAACCACAATCTTTTACATTAGATCCATCGTTCTGTAAAAACACGTTTTGAAAAGCATGTTTGATGTAATGTTATTTGAACAATATTTAAAACTATCTATACAATCTTGTCCTATTATAATTCATTCTAAAAAAAATGTTTTGTGTGACTTTGGTTATTGCAATACTTCCAAACCTGCGAAACTTTTTGCATACCTTTAACCGAAATTAATCAAATGTTTCCAGTTTCTTTTAGAGTGTATTCTTTACATAACTTTCAACAAGGAAGAAGCTGTCGAAATTCGCTTCCAAGTTCCTGATTTGGCAGGCCATTTTCACTTTTTCAGACGTTGTTTTGTCTCGATTTGGCTTCAATGTATCCCAAATAAGCTATCCACGTTAGTTGCGTTGCATGGTTTCAATATTTTCATCATAGGGTATGTGTCCCTTGACTCAGCCTAGTATGCAACAATCGATTACATTTTTTATCATAACTCATAAAGTTTTTCAGCTGGAAGCAAAATTTAACTTGCTATACACTTGCTAAGATATGTTTAATCAGCCATCTGGTAGTATGTATCACGAAAAGTTACACAACTTATTTTATAAAGTCAGAAACGTTCGAGGGATATGGATGTAATGTCGGTCTGTAGGCATCAAATTGGGTCTATTCATGGATGCAAGTTCGTCCCATTCGATAGATTTGTCATTGAATGTTGGCTATGTACGCTTTTTGCCGATTTTCTGATTCAAGACGTTGCCAGCTGTATTCGCTCTATCCAACAAACAATTTTACTAACAATCAAACTATACTTAAACTGCTAAGAAACACTTAAGTGATTTTAACATATGATTTAGCGGCTATTCGGCAATCAAAACACTATAATTCACTCTACACAGATTTTGTTACTTTAGTTTGTGTTAAGATGAGCCATATGAAAAACATTCAACTAAAATTCAGACATTTGTATTGAAAATGTTACCAATAACAACATTTTAACTACGCTTTCCATAAGACAGGCCATAATTGGGAACCTTGAAAAAAATATGTCCCTAACATTGGGTCTATGGTTTTCATGTTAAATCATAGTTATTTTACCTATGTGACCTGTTAGTTTATAACGTGTGACTATTTTCTGTACATCTTGGCTACATTATTCGGTTTATAGGTTCAATTTCGGCAAATTTAGATCATTCGAAGAGCGTGTAGATAACCTGTTCAGCTTAACCAGTAAAGCTATGGTGTCTGAAAAGTTTAAGAAAATCGAAAATTACGCGAAAGTGAACAATTATAAATTCATTAATTATGTTTCAATTGCTTTGAAATAGATCGGTCATCCTGATATCAACATGATTTTGTTGATTATCGCCGAAATAGTAGCATATTTGGTACATAGGCCGAAACAAGGAGCTAGGCTAACATTACATCCCGTTACCCTAGAATGCTTTTACTATCATCTTTCGTCTGTTTACTTGTTTGCGCGGTTTAAACTCTTACTTTTCAAAATGTCGTGCATTGAAAAAGATGTGCAAATTAAGGTTTTGGACACATGGCTACTTGAAAAGGGTGTAACTATGCAACAATTGGCAAAGCGCTTCGGAATTCATTACGCGCGTGTAAAATCCATCACATGGAACCAGGGTTGCGGTTTATCATTTTTGACTCAGGCATATTCATTTGCCAATATCTCCTTTCAGAGGGTCGATTTGATAATATGATGTATGATGAACTTGTAGTGCATGAGTAGACCTACAACTTTGTCTAACAGTACATTGCTCTAACTCCTAACGGGTGTCCACTAAAAAATGAGAATGATTTCAATACTTTTCCATCAGAACAAAAACGGCCGCATAGAAATGTCACTTTAGATGAATGAATCGTTGCACTCTCCAGAAAATTTTCATACACTCTTATTTCACTCTAACATGTTCAGTCGTGTTCAGCATGCCGTCGAAACAGGAAGAACTGCGCGCGCGCGTTGTACAATTCTTTCAAGCGAACGAAGATCGTGGAAAAAAATACACGGTGGACCATTTTTGTCGTGAAAAAGTTCCGGTATCCACCGTATACCGTATCCTGGCATGCATGAGAGTAACCCGGAAGAAAGGTTGCGGCCGTCCAGCGAAAATAATGAATGAGAAAACGCTCCGCTCGCTGCGCAGCATGTTCAACAACAAGGATTCGGTAAGTCAACGGGAAGCAGCCCGAAAGTTCCATTGTTCGAAGTCACTCATCTGCAAGACGCTAAAGAAAGAAGGAATAGTGTGTAGAAAGAAAACCAGATCCCCAGAGTACACAGATGAGCAGATTCAAACCGTGAAATCCCAATGCCGCTGGATGACTCGGAATTACGGCGGAAAATCTTTCGTTCTGGACGACGAAAGCTACTTTCCTCTTTCGAAGTCTCAGATACCGGGAAACGACCGATTCTACACTAAGGACAAATCTACTACTCCTCCAAAAGTAATGTATAAGTTCAAGCACAAATTTGAATCGAAGGTTATGTTATACATCGTAATATCCGATAAGGGTATTTCGAAGCCGTGGTTCAAACCAAGCGGTTTGGCCATCAACCAGGAGGTGTACCAAAGAGAGTGTTTGCAGAAAATACTCATCCCATTTCTTAAACAACATCACTCGGATGGCAAATACGTGTTTTGGCCGGACAAGGCATCATCGCACTACGCAAAAAAAACGCTAACGTTTTTGGAGAGCCAAAATATACCATATGTCCCAAAAGACCGGAATCCGACAAATTTGCCACAGTGCCGTCCTATCGAGGATTTCTTCGGTCTTTTGAGCTCCATGGTATACAAGGATAATTGGAAGGCCAAGAACACCAAGCAACTTACCAACAGGATCAAAAGCTGCATCCGAAAAATCGATGTGGCTGCCGTCCAACGGTCATGTTCCAGCATAACGACTAAGCTGCGCCGCACGGCGGACCACGGACCATATGACAATATTCACTAAACTTAGTTTGAAGATTTAAGTTGACCCTTTTAATAAAATAAATCAGTTTGAACAAAACTTCACTGGTATTTTTTTCCTGACCCATTCTTTTCGTTCTCATTATTTAGTGGACACCCGTTATATCTTCGACATGAGAGCGTATATTCACAGTGATCTTCACGATGATAATCGCGTGATCTTCACCGCGAATATCATCGCGAAGATCACTGCGAATATACGCTCTTATTCCTCAGATATAAGAGATAGAGCTATGTATTGTTAGACCAAGTTGTAGGTCTACTCAAGCACCATAAGTTCATCATACATTATATTTTGAAATTGAGCTTCTGAGAAGAGCTATCGGCAAATGAATATGGATAAGTCAAAAATGATAAGCCGCAACCTTGCATGGAACACTGTTCCTTAGATGAACTGCCAAGAAAAAGCAGAAAACCCGGATCTTCCAACCCAAAACTGGATCAAAAAGTGGTTGCTATAATTGACGGCGATAATGTCTGAGAAGTGTCGTCCATCTACCAAAACGTGGTCGATTTCTTATTCCGTTTGGTTTGGATAAATAGATTGCCGTTGTCGTTGGTCAGCTGGTGTACGATGATATTTCCAAATACTCCTCTTGGCCAACCTGGCCGTTGAAGTTCCCAATAATGATCTTGACGTCGTGGCTTGGGCAGCGGTCGTATTCACGCTTCAGCTACGCGTAGAATTCTTCTTTGTCATCATCAGTACTTCCGAGCTATGCACTTTAATGATGCTGATGTTGCAGAACCGGTCCGAAATCCTCAACCTGCACATTCTTGAGTTGATCAGCCTATCCCTATCACTCGCTTCTGCATCTCACTCATCACGATAGAAGCTGTTCCCAGCTCGTGTGTATTGCCGCAGCTGTGGTAGATGATATGACCATCCAGAAACATACGCACCGTGGCGCCTTTCCAGCACACATCCTGCAGTGGTGCTTCTATGTCGAACTTGCAGTTCTTCAATTCGTTGAAAAATATGCGCCAACTTCCAAGAAAATTGAGAGATCGACAGTTCCACGTCGTGAAGCTGCTGATTAATAGTCCCGAGTACCGCCAGGACTTTCGGTTTTTGTATTTAGAGTCCTGGGGGCACTAACAAGACTATAGCTCAGCCGCTCCTAGCATAAAGAGCAGACACTGCTTTGAGCCGTCCCTAACCTGTAAAAAGAATCATGATTGTTGGTCATTGAGTATTACCCAGGCTGCACCACGAGGCGAACTACCTTACAGCCCAGGAACGGAGAAAAACACTGATAAAAAGTTAAAATCAAAACTATCAACAAATGAAGAACAGAAACAATGCATTTAACATTTGGTTGGAATGCGTCGTAAAATGTATAAAAGTCCCAACAAACCGGTCTAGTCCAGGAATTGAAAATATATGTGTGAAGTATCGATCACATTATAAATTACTTCTAAATCCTGAGGAATATCTCATTCAAAAATAAATGACAGTCACCTTTCTTTGTTGTTTATCTTTATTTGAGAGACTTTCAGCCGGTGGCTCGTTCGTATTAAATGACAGTCAATTACACCCTTACTCGAAGGTAATGCAGGCAAAACTTCCAATATTTACATTCGTCATTCAATACGATGCACGGTCCCTACTATTGATTTTATTATTGGATTTTTAAATTATGTCGCATGATAGGTTCAACGTGATTAAGACCAATAATACAACAACGACCCATACTCACCGCAACGCTTGGCTAAGGAGCGGTACAAGAATTCCAAAAATATTCGTCAGTTTTCGATGGAATGTGGCGTTTGTTTCGGGCAAATAGGTCCGCTGGCTTCTGAGAAACATCTTACTTAGTAGCATGACACACACACCCACAGCGTGACACTGGAATCGGCGTTTCAGGAGTTCCCGGACATGTTCAGGACGGTGCTGCAGAAATGTCTAGACTGGTGGAATATCGAGAAGCTAGTGTTGATACCGGAGGATCCAGCATTTTTTACACCAATATGGACTCAGGAGACTCTTGAAAAGGATTATCCAAAGCGTACGAAGAGCGAGCTCGGTTTGTTGGTGAAACAGTTTGGTTTCCGAAAAGAGAGATCCATAGTACACGCTATTGGAACGTTCGTTGGCAAAGCGGATAAAGCGTCCAAACAGAAGCGAAGAGGGAAGGGTTATTGCGATATGATAATGATCGACGAGAAGAACGCATTCAAGACCGACAGCTAGAAAACCATAACCGATGCTCTGCACAGAATGAGGGTTCTAGACTAACTGTGTAGGATTCTGAGAAGCTATTTCCAGAACCGAATTCTGTTTTACGTTACTGACATGGGACTAAAGTCAATTAATATAACAGCAGTTGTGGCAAAAGGTTCCACTCTCGGTCCAACGCTTTGGAACGGAATGTATAATAGTGTGCTGACACTGAAGCTGCCAAAAGAAGTTGAGCTCGTTGGTTTTGCGGACGAGTCGCTGGAAACCGTAAAAATATTGGCGATCGATTCAATCTACATGATTGAATACTGGATGCTTGGAGCGAAGCTGCAGATAGTCCATCACAAAACAGGACTACTGTTGGTGAGTAAATGCAAAGCGTTACAGCGGGCTGACATCTTCGTCGGAGGACATGCCATTGCTGAGTCGGAGGACATGCCATTGCGCGTGCTGAAGTACCTTTGGAATGTTAGTCGACGAACCACTAAATTTCAACAGCCACGTCGACTAAGGCCTGTACTCGAAAAAAATGCACCATTTTTATCCGTGTGTAATTTTTTTGTCCGTGAGTAAAAATTGATAAAAATCTGAGTATAACTATTTAGAGTGAATTGTTTACATGCGCAAAATTTCAATACAATCGGTTTAGTGGTTATTGAGATGTCATTGAAACAAGAAGAAAATCACCGGAGAATTTTGCGCGCCGTCATGGAAAATCCGACTGCGACCATGAGATGGATCGGAAGACAACTGGGAATCACCCATACAACTGTGTCTCGGGTGGTAAAATCGTTTAAGGAGTCCTAGACGACCGAGCGGTGGGCTGGAAGTGGAAGAAAATCGAAGACAGCTGTCCTTGTAAAGGCCCGGAAGGTGTTGGATTATTTCAAGTGTATTCGCGACGCGGCTCTGAAGGCAAAATATTCCGCCTGGTTGGTTCAGCAAACCATGAGCAAACCATGTATTCAAGGTCCGCAAGGCACCGAACCGGCGTGATCAACAAAAGACGGTGGCCAAATCACGCGCAAGGAAGCTGTATCGAGAGTGATTAACGAAACCGATGTGTGTGGTTATGGATGACGAAACCTACATCAAGGCAGACGCAAAGCATATATCGGGGCTGGAGTTCTACGTTGTCAAATTACGGTTTGATGTTCCGGAAGACATAAGACTTGCTCTGGCAGGCCATATGCCAATGCGGTAAACTGAGTAAACCGTACATAACAACGGGTACCATCAACAGCGAAATTTACCGCACCGAGTGCCTCCAGAAGCGTCTGTTGCCCTTCCTGCGGTCCCACGGAAGCGAGACATTATTTTGGCCGGACCTGGCATCATGCCATTACGCGCGATCGACGTTGGATTGGTACAGAGATAATAACCTTGTTTTTTGTACCAAAAACCGCCAACCCCCCAGTCACCCCGCCAATTCACGAGAGATTCGTCCGGTGGAAAGATTTTGGGCCATAGTGAAGGCCAAAGTTCGAAAATCGTCCAAGGTGTTTAAGAACGAGCTGGAGTTGAAGAAAGAATGGATGAAAGTGACCAAAAAGGTCGGCTCCACCATTGCGCAAAATGTAATTAGGGGTCTTGAGGGAAAGGTGCGGGCTTTCAGCGATGCAAATGAAATTGAATAAAGCAATTATGCCGAAACATAATGTGTATTACTTCATTCCCTGAAAGTTTTAAGAAAATCCGACTTAAAATAAATTTTTGGCGATCACTTTTGTCTGGTGCATTTTTTTCGAGTACAGGCCTTATGCCTGTTAAGAGGCGCCGAAGCCCAACAACGCGGTAGTTAGACTGATGCCGAACAACCATGGACTTAGCAGCAGTAAGAGGTATCTTCTGGCTAGTGTATCATTGTCAATACTGAAATATGGTGGTCCAGTCTAGATTACTGCGTTGGCAACCAAGCGCAATCAAGCAAAAAGTACGCTGCGGCTCATGGCTACACAGACAGCAAACGCGTACCGAAGTACTTGTCGCCAGATCGGCGTAATCCTGGTGGAAGATAGCGAATGCTACAAGCGAAGAGAAACCACAGCATTAAAAAAGACACTGAGAGCGGAGTCAATGGCCAAGTGGCAGCAGGATTGGAACACAGCAGCGAACGGTAGGTAGACTCATTCCGAGTTTGACAACATGGATAAACAGGACGAACGGAAAGGTGAACTTCTTCCTAACACAGTTTCTGTCTGGTCATGGTTGTTACAGGAACATGCAACGTTGGCTGCCCGTCCAGAATGTAGTCACTCGCCCTGGGAGTGGCCAATATCGTCGAAAAGATGTGTCGAGATGAGGCAATATGGAATGAGGCGAAGAGAAGAACAGCGGTCCAGCAATCCCTCCTTAGGACGATAGGATCAAGCTACAGCCGACTGGTCCTCGTACGGACTGCTCATTATTCAATTTTCCTGGTAGAACTGTACTGTAAAATAGTAATTTCGAACCACAGAAAATTTTCCCTCGTTCAAGTGCAACTCCAAGCAAGCGTTAACAACAAACTTGTTTACAATCTTTCATACAACAGACCTGATTTAGGCAACATATAGCGTAAATTGACATGAACATTTCTCATGAATTTATGCCACATCAAGCATTCCAAACATGTGCATTAGATAACGCAGACAATAACATGTTTCTTTCAAACTGAGAAGATAACATTATTGGTGCGTGGTTTCTTATGTAACTGAGAATGTTTGCAGGCAAATTGTGCAATGCATATTGATTTTTCAAAGCAGTGGTCATCTTGGTAAAAAGTCTTGTAATGTTTGAGGAATACTTTTCGATATTCTTCAAAAATCCAATTGACTCGCTTTGGAAGCATTATCCAAAACTTTTGGTCGATTTGTTGATCCGTTGACAAGCTGTCTGCTTTTCTTTCCTTCCAGGAAACAGAGTGTAGAGATAAATAATAAACGATATCGATTTTATTTTTGCATCTTTCTTTCAATAAAACTGTAGATGATGATGATGATGATGATGTGAACTATCATCTAATGTAGCAAGGCAACTGCCTATAGCACTGGACTGTTTAAGTTAAACGATTTGATCAAGGTTGCACTGTGGTAAATGTTTCATCATGTTCCTGTTTGAAGGGTCAAAAACGTATTGTGGGTCCGTAAGCAGATATACTTACACTCAACCCAAAGCTAAAGGGGATCTCCTTCCAGAAATAAGTTCGCAGAAAATACACAAAACCGAGCCCTCGACTGGTAAAAGGTCCTAGTAGATGAGGAAAAGAGCTCATTCTTTTATTCACGATATGTTAATAACAGGAAGTTGGCAGTCCCACTGTTCCTATCCAAATCACGTCACTTGGGTGCTCTGATGGCCCCTCCTTTTATTCCAACATATGGTGTTATATAAATATATGGAAAATTAGAGAAATTAATATGAGTTTCTTACCTTGATTTTGAAATCATCCTACCTTGAAGCTAGAGATAAGCATATTAATTGTTATTAAGTAAAAAGAATATCTTTATCAATACCAAACTACCACCATCAACAGTGATACGAACGTCTTCCTTTAAATTGAATAATGCTAGATATAACAATGTATTTATCAATGAAAAATATGCAAATTCAACTTACAAAATACAATCCGCCAAGCTAATTGCGTGTTGAATATTTCAAGTTCTCCTAGTGTCCTACATTTTCGTGTACCAATTGCCATACATCCATTCGTTCATTAACAATCCAGAACCGACTTGCGGATATGCAATTAAATCTGACATTCTTCGCAGTGAGCAAAGCGTTCCGAATATCATAATCACGCTCGACTGAGTCACAGCGAAAACAACACGCGCATATATCCTGGCCTAGATTGGCTCCGCAAAAAATTAACACATCTATTCGTGGATCCAACAACTTCCAGCAACAACTGGTAGGCACAACATTGTAAATCGTGTTACGAAACGTATTAAATATCATCTTGAGATAGAAAATAATAAGCCAAGGAAAAAGAAACAAAGCCCACCAGTGTGTTAGGTTAGTTCGTTAGCTTGCTTCGGACCCCAAATGGAAACCAACATCCACAGAAGTAAACAACAAGCATTCACTCGCAGAGCGTTCACTCGTCATTGATGAACTTTTACGCTCGCTCATTTTCTCTCTCTCCCGCTCTCGTCAAGCAGCAGATGGATGGAATGAAGCAGTGTCTGCGCAACTCATGCAAACCTACGGTGCAGCACACTGTGCCAGATCGAAGTGAACCGTGCATTGGACCGGATCGTCTTTTTTCAGTGTCCGTCGTCGAAGTTGAAGCGCACGTGCGATTAGTTTGTGAAAAAAACATTTCTCGACAGTCGCGTTCCATCAACTTTCCACGTCCGTCGGTCGGGACGGTTATTACAGGAATTTGGCAAGGTTGCTGATCCGCATTGACGACCGCAGTTGTGGCCATAACTGCCAGTGAGCAAAAGGAGCTGACGTCTACACCTTGGTTTTCAAACCCAGGAGAGTGCGATGGAAACGGGTAGTAGGGGTTGAGGAAATAGGTATAGTGAAACTTGTTTTGCACTGTGGCCGGAGAGAAGCATATAACAACATACAAGAAACTTCAGCGAAAGAGGAAGTGAACGAAGAAAAATCGCTGTCGAGTGAGAGTGAAAGTGATTTCAGTGAAAAGAGGAAAGGTCGTCTCCCTGCTGTTGTTGCTGGCTGGGAAACGGCAAATGACTGCCAACGAGTTTGTCGTTGCAGTGCTGCAAACTGGCCGTACTGGAAGAGAAGAATGTGAATGTTTGGTTGAATGTTATGCAGCTGGAAAATTGCTTTGAAGAGTGCAATTATTTTGACGGTGTTGTAGAGACACTGGGAGTGCACTGGGCAACAGGTGTGATCTGTTTTGTGCTGCAGTGTGGGAAAAAGGAGCACTTCCCTCTGGTGGTGTATCGATGCAGGTTAGGTAACGGATGCTGGGGAGATGATTTGATGACGTAACGATACGAACGGGTAAGCATCGGTCAGGACTGGGTGGCGTTCTCTGGTCAAGCTACTACTGAGGATCAGTGTAGAAAGCATCATAAAGATTGCAATTGCAAATTATTAAACAAGGTGCTTATGGTGTTTTCTCAACGCCCTGCTGGAGGTGGTTGGGTTCGTTTCCTGTTGTGGTCTAGGAGTTTTTTGTAAATGAAAATACTCGAGTGCCTGGGCATAGAGTATGATTGTATTTGTACTTACAATCGTACTGATAAGAAATCTACTAATTGAGAGCAAGCAATATACTTGGAATGCTAGGAAAGGAGTTTATTTTAACAAGAAATTAGAAGAAAAATTAGTATCTTCCATTTAATTCCAACTACCTTTGCTTATCTTCGACAGATACGCGTATTTCGTCTACAATGTGCAGACTTCTTCAGTGTCTCGTACTAATAACTCGACTTATCTATCTATAGGTTCTACATCCACTCAGAGATCCTCCAAGTCGTAAGTCAGTTGTCTTAGGCTCCCTAGCGCTCTCAGTGCCGAACAATTGAAAGAACTAACAGGTTTTCCTACCAATTTTTTAATTACAAAAGCTCAGTGGATTCTAGTGATATTTAGTAGAATTTAGAGGAACACATTGTAGTACGTCACTTTAAAAAATACTATTACGAGCAAATTGGTAAAACGTTTGTAATTGAAAAACCTGAATTAACACTTCATTTAACAATTTAAATCAAAACTTGAACACTTTTGAAAAAAATAATAATTAAAAAACTGATAAACATGTTCAAACTGTCACTAGTAAACGGGAGCAAGTTCCTTTAAAATACACTAGAAGAGCTTATCCTTTGTCAAATAGGCCTATTTCGTCAGTAGCTTGCAGACTTTTTCTGAGTCTAGTGCTCTACATTGTAATAGATTGCAATAGATTACTTATTGAAATACTACAGAAAGTGCTTTTTTACATACACTCTTAGAAATTATGAATATTACACAAGACCTAATTCGCATTTGGCATACTTTAAGGGACGTAAACAAAGATTTCATGTAAAACTATGTCTCCCGAGACCTATACATACACAACTTGAAGAAAGTGTGTGTGATTGAATGTATTTACTCGTCTTTTTTCAACTCATTCTTATATTCTAAAAGACACTTGCATGTGTCGGTTTTAGGATATCAAAATTTACATGACATTTTGGTAGTATGTGCGGTACCAGTTTTTTGATTTTGTCACGGTTCAATTTTAACATCGGTTTTGTTAAACAAATTATTTACCGACTTCAAAACAATTCGTTTCCGTTCTTTGTTAATATAATATCTTTCAATTATGATGTAGAAAGAGATGTTCGCTCATCATCATGAGGCACCAAGAGTGAACAACAATGTTTTTGGCTAGAATGAAAGATGTGAAGAAAAAGTGTTGAAAGTTCCGTCAGAGTGCGGCAGGTAGGAAAATTAACAGATGTTTTTGAAAATTGAGCGAAAGGGCATGTATCCAATGGTACTCGAACCATGGACGTCAATCTTTGCCTAACATCCCACTGCGGGGTAGGTTGTAGCGACGGAACAAGTCCGCCACTTCAACAGGCAAAAATTGACGCATGGAAAGACGCTCATGTACCACTGTGGCTTGTATGGTTATTCTAGCGATCTATTGTGTGCACTCTGTTTATTGATGCGCACATGGGAGAGGAACTCTCTCCTTTTTTGGGTTTGTTTTGATTCGCACCGACTGACGATCACTAAAGTTTTTGCGTCGCAATACATTTTTACTTTTTGTACCATTCTAAAGTGCCCTTTGCGTAATGGCATGACGCTAAATCAGGCCAAACACTACATAACCTTCGTGCTGCCTGATCATCGGCAATAATCGCTTCTGGAGACATTCCTTAACGTATTTCTGAATGTTCATCGTCTCCGTGGTGATGTACGGACTAGATGTTTTACCATACTCGCATATTGCCTGCCAAACCATAACCTTCTTACCGAATTTTTCGGTAAAAATTGCCTTCTCCGTTTCGGGGATGTCTTTGTCTTCGCTTACAGTATAGAATTGTAGTCCGGTAAGCGTTTTGTAATCTAGTTTCACATACGTTTCATCGTCCATTATTATACACTCAGAATTTCTACACAATAACGAATCGTAGAGTTTGCGGGCCCGTGGTTTCACGGACGCGGCCTGTTTTGTGTTCCTTTTGGGTTTTTTCTGCTTCCGATATGTTTTTAGCCCAAGTCTTTATTTGGTACACATGACGTTATTCGACGAGGTCCCTAGTTTTTTCGCAACATCCCGAACGGAAGTCGCTGGTTTTCGCTTGTAGGCATCCCTGATCTTTTTATCGATATCCGGACTAACAGGACCGGATTTCCTACCACTCTTCGGCGCATCTTCAAACGTACACTGTTCTCTATATTTTCGAATCGCAGATCGTACCGCTCCGACGCACAGTGATTCCAAGGCGGAAAAAAGTCGGAAAATCAACTTCCTCATTTTACAAAAAAAGTATTTTTTATTAATTTTGTACATTATTTGAAATTTCTTTTTCCAAAATTTTATGAAGATTGGATTAACATTGTGCTCTCTAAAATTTTTCAAAGTATGGGTCCTACATGGTCGTGGATTTTCACTACCATATAAAATGTATGGAAAATCGGAAAAATACTTCAACTAAGTTTTCAAATATGAGCACACATGCGCACATACACCACAATAGGCTTATTTTGAAGATTTTTTTACCAGCTTTCCGAAAATTTAGGTTTCATCTTGCGCAAATTTGCGCAAATACGGTTCTGGAAGGCAAGAGTCCTGTAATGTATATGAAACCCATGAAATTGATAAATACATACATCTCATACTATATTACCACAGTCTTACCTTTTCTTACAAGACAGTTAATTCTTGGAAATCCAACTTTTAATCCAAAGCCTGGAGGGCCGAGTGTTATATACAACGAACTCAGCTCAATGTACTGAATGTCTATGTGTGTGTATGTGTGTAGGTATTGCATGTGTTCTATGAAACTTCTAATTCAGTTTCCCAAGCAACTACTGAACCTATTTGAATGGAACAACCACCAAATGAAAGGTACTGTAGTCCTATATGTTGCCTTTGAATTTCTGGATTCAGTTCACTACTTCCGGAAAGTCCCCCGGAGAAGCGGCCAATTCTAATTCGGCCAAAAATCAAAATTCATCATGCGGCACCTCTAATTACATGAGAATTGAAAAATAAATCCTATGGTCATGATGTCAAATGTCCAGAACTACATTGGCCTCATCCGGGTTGATGTTCCAGCTACTCCCGGGAAACTGGCCAGATTCAGATTTGGGTCAAAACCCATCATGTGACACATCACATAACATGAGAACTCAACAATAAGTGCAATGGTGATGATATCAAGTTTCCAGGATCATAATGACCACATCCTGGTTCTTATTCCTAGTACTCCCAGGAAAATGTTTGAAGGGTCAGATCTCACGATAGGTGTATAAATTTAAGTGTTTATTTTCAAATAAATTTATATGCAATATGAGAATGAGTTCATTGTAGTAACCAATTTGTGATTTCGACTGGTTACTGCATGGTCCTCCAGATCATCCGGAATAGGCGGAATATTTGAAGACTTCCGATCTAGAGACACGATTTTTACCATACATTTTAACAAAGATAAAAACATACATTGCTTAGAAGACCAATTGCTGATACAATGCCCGGGATCCTCAAAGAGAAACGATACTGCATCCTAGCCCCTTCGAAAGATGCACTGCCACTTCTTACAAACTGATAAATTTCAATTATTGTTATGAAATGACAACAATAATTGAAATTTATCAGTTTGAAAGAAGTGGCAGTGCATCTTTCGAAGGAGCCAGGATGCAGTATCGTTTCTCTTTAAACGTTAAATTTATTTCGCCATGTTTGCTGCGCCCTAGAGAGCACGCGGATACAGTTTTGTTATAGTTTATCTTCCAGAAGTCGATAATTAAAACCCAAAAAATACAATCTTGATTAGATGAGTCGAATGATTTATATCACTCGGTACTCCGGGCCTCGGAGCTTTTTCAAGCCATCTGTCTACCCTTCTTTTTTTAAAAAAATAAAAGTCAAAAGAATGAAGACACATATTGGAATAAATCATAACAATCATTGAAATGACTTAACGTTAAATCATCTGAATTTCCTTAATTTAATTTTTCATTAAACTTGAAGTCAACATTAAAATAATTTAAACTGGTTTCTAGAATTGATTCAAATAATAAGATTTATTTTTATATAAAAACGAATTCTTATAACTATAACTCAATATTTTTCATATACTTTCATCATAAAAAAAAAATCAAATCGGTAAAAAGTTATAATTCTTTGAAAAATATATATTTTCCTAATACCGTTATTTGGGCCACCCTATTTTAACATGGAACACCCTAATGACAAAATGAAAATGTTGAGTCATATATTTTTCGACAAGGTACAAACCTACCTATTATTGCAGAGTTCTAAGATCTACTTCATCTTTTTGGTTTCGAATTGGTGAATTATCAAATTTTGCGAATGTTCCGAAACTTCCGGAAGTCCGTAACACGGCCATTTAGAGCCGCACATTGTGCTCCATATCGCTTTGCTACTTACATTTTATGTACAAACGGTTTTAAAAAGAACCGCTATGCATTAGGACGAGACTAATGAATTTACCATTTCATCGAATGTTCCAGATACTCCAGGAGGCCATAAAATGGCAGTATCTCGAAAGTATGGCCTAATATGTCAATTTAAATAACAACGGCACAAAATTACTTGGAAACACATAACTTAGCCATGGAAATTCCATTTTTAGACTTTTTTCCGCCTATAGAATGGAATCACTGTGCGACGCTTACACCCTCTTCCTTGGCCAATTTTCTCAAGGAGAGTCCGCTCACAGTGCACCATTTGTGCACGATACTTTTTCGTTGTTCCGGAGTAAGACCGCGCATTTTGATAGGTAACACAAAACTGAGCACTTTTTTGATGCTATGTCATTCAAAAATGTGCAAACAAAAGGACGCAGCCGAAACATGTTGAAATATTTCATTATATTCAAAGTGACCGTTAAAATAAGGTGTGCTAATACTTTCTGGAACAGTCGTTAGTGGCTACCCTAGCAAAGCTGCTGTCATATAAGTAACAAGTTCTGTTATCCCAGATATCGTTTTGATTTCCGCTGTTATCACATAACAAATTTACTTACCACCATTGGTTAATTTTGTTATCACATGTTATCATTTTAATCATACAATTTTTGACGGACGTTATTTATTTAATGAAAAACTATAAATATTACTAGAGTATTTGAACAAGAGATTTAGCTTATAACTTTTTATTAATATATTAGCGTGAGAGTTTGATTTCAAATAGATAACATAATTTGAAACTATTTCAATAAACTTAGTTAAAATACATGATCAAGATCTTCTTACTGATAGTAAAATAAGCTATTACTATGATACTCAACGAGTATTTTTTGAGTAATCTAGTAAATATGCATTCTGTTATTTTGGCTGTTTATTCAGCTTCAATGATACCATATTCAGTTATCAGACAATGATTATTTTGGCTGTTTATTCAGCTTCAATGATACCATATTCAGTTATCAGACAATGATAACCAGGTATTAGAATTGGTTTTTAATTTGGTATATTCATTTGCACGGTTAGCTAGCCAAAAGTGGCCAAAACTTTTTAGGGCCTTTGTGTTGTTTCAGGAAGGGTAGCATTTATTTTTTTCAGGCGCTCTTTCTTGTAGATCTTCGAGTTCATAGAATCGTTTCTCACGCAAACACGAAAGTATTCTGTTCGCAAAAATCGCTTCTGTCGCTTACCAATATAGAAATTTTCTTATGATCTCATCAGCAAAAACAAATCTGTGTTGGGGAATCCTTCTCGAGTGTCGTGGCCACGTACAAATATTGCCTGGGAAGCTATCAACGTTTCATCGTTCATTAAGACTTCTCTATATAATTTTCGAGCGTACAGTCGAATCCGGTACCTTCTTCTCACTTTGTATACACTTCCTACGCATGTCATTTGCATCCTTTGGTTTTTCCTTGATCTTTCTGAGTTCCCGCTCCATCATGGCCCAACAAGTTTCAATTGGACGTAGTTCAGGGCAGTTCGATGGATTCATGTCCTTGGACACAAGATGCACCGAATAAGCCTCATGTCATTACAGCACGACTGAAATAATGGTTTTCATGATGCTGCTCCAAACTAGCAAAAGACGTTTATGGGGGCATTCAGTCTTGTAAATTTCGCCATTGCTAGTGCCTGTTGTGACGGAAATTTCACTTCGCTTTTCACAGATGCAAATATCCTGCCAAATAAGGTATTCCGATGCTAATTTCTACATTTCTTCTTTTCGTTTTCAAACGTTCATCCACTTCGAATTTATCTTTTCCGATGGCACGATGGAACCGCTCCGAATTTTCCATGTGAGCGTACAACATTTTTTCAAGCGTCTCGACTTGACTTACTTCTATCTTAGCCGCAACAAACCGCACAACTACGAAATGCACAGGATGAAAATTTGGCTAATTTCTGTCCAGTGAGAAAAATTATACAGCCAGTTATAAGTGTTGCAATAATTAAGTGCTCCATCTTTAAGAAATGGTCCGGCAAATTACACTCAGGCAAATAATCTTAAGAATTTCATAAGGTTGAACTTATAAACGATGCTATGGAATTTCATAAGGCTGACTTATGAATGGATTTTGTTTCACACGACATTGTTCTTGTACGCCTTTAAGCTTTTCTGATTACAAGTGTTGATATATACTACTCACCGTTCAAGGTTTGAATCCAGGCTGCTCCATATTTTTATTTTTTCGATATCATTATATTTCATAAGATAAATTTATAACCTTTGAGTAATTGGGCTTTTTGCAGACTAGAGAAAAAACTGCATCCGATCAGTTGAACGATATGTTTAATAAGGATCAATAGTGTATCTAGGTGTAACCAAGTTAACTAAATGACAGCATAGTCAACAGCTCCTTAGATTTTAGGCCTATTTTCATCTACAGACTTCTTCAGTGTCGACTTGAAGAGGATATCGCAGTAGGCCTAGTATTTATACTAGATGTGTGTTTGTATATTTTAAATTTGTGCTTTTTAACAGCCAAGTGGTCACCTTGGTACAATCGTCTTTGCAGAACATTTCGAAAAGGGACTGAAATGCAAACGTTGCCAACTCTGGCATACAATTTAAGTCAGTGTACACCGAAAACTAAACCCATGACAATGTCCCATCATAGAATCGTTCGAGTTCAGATAATCCAAAAGCGTGCATAATTTACCAGTCCCATGCGTCATTGTCACAGTCCCTCCGTCTTAATGCGTATCTCCCATTCATATAGCCGAAACAAACCTACCTGTTGCACTTCGCCCTCCCAAAACAGCCAAAAAACCATAACAGTTTCAGCACACACATAATATTCGTTAGCGATTGAAAAAAGAAAAAGCACAACCAGTACAGGTCGGCTGGTGTCGGCAGAGGTGACACGGATAAATCTGCCAATCGTGCGTACGTGCGTAGAAAAGCTCAACCAAATGTGAAATTCAAACAAAGAGAGAGTTTTAAGCAAAACAAAAGGAACCGAAAATCGAATGAAATCGTTTTTTTTTTCGTTCGTGCTCTACACAAAAGCATGTGCGATCGTTAAAAAGTATCTTTCCAGGTGAGAAGAATGAAACTGGTGGGAACTTCGAACCGTGTTGAATAACTAATTCGAGTGCGAGTGTGTGTTTTTATGTTTTCGAATGGGTAAAATGGATGTGAAGTTTTTGCCACTCGTCAAGTAGCTAAGTGCAGTGAAATAATGAAGTCATCGTCATTCGAAATGGGTTGATCGGTTTTGCGTAAAAATGTTGCTCGCTCTGTAGCCGAATTGCCTCCACATGCGTCACTAAACGGAAGATCCGTCCGTCCGTCGAAGAGTGCATCGTTTTCCTGTTTTGCGCGTTTCGTTGATGGATTGGTGGTTTTTGAAAGCATATCATTATAACTGACTATACGAAGAGGAAGCAATCGGCAACCGGCCAGAGAACGGCAAGAATCTGGAAAATTTGAAATTAATACCCGGCGAAGGATAGACAAATTAGCAAAAATAGCACAGCACTGCCGTCTCGACGGTCGACGGTGGCGGCTCTCAACGGTACCAGGAAAGAGAACGAAAAACCAGCAGAAGAATGGACGACAATGAGAACTATTTGGAGGTAATTTGTCCTACTTAACTATGTGTGGTGGTTGTTTTGAATCTATACGGCGCACGTGAGCCGAGGATCGCTTTCGGTAAGGCTACATTGTTTGGTAATTTAGGTATTTCCCGGCAAGATGAATGTCAATGTTTCGTTTCAACGTAGCTCCCTCAATTATGACCTAGTTTAAGTCTTCCACGTTTTAATACCGGCCTTTATTTTCGCCTCTGCTTCGAGTGCGTTCCTGCACGCACAAAAACCTACAAATGACAATCGTGCTGTATGTGCTTAAAGTTTCACTTTTTTTTTCATTTCTTTATAGTATCCAAAAATGAACTTTTCCCAGTTCTCGTCGCCATTCGGCGGCGCCTTGGCAGCGAACCAGTTTACGACGGCCAAGTTTCCACAGAACCTAGCGACGGCCAACGGGCAGGTATGTTATAAATGCACTTGATTTCTTACGGATTATTGGTTAAGGTCGAAGGAAGTGGAAAGGAGAACGATAAGGTTGACTATTATGGGTTGACATAGCATAACTTGTGATAGAACTTGGCATAGTTCGCTACCTACATACTGATAGATTGATAAAAGCGCGAATAAAATGTTAAGCATGAAATATTATTAAGTCTGTATATCAAAGTTTTTAACAGAAAAAAGTCAAGAATTTCTGTGTGTCCGAGTTACGAATTTTGCAAAATAAATGTTCGGATTGGTAAGCAGGTTCGTCGTTTTTTTATATCCTGGAAACTTTCTTTTTAAACTTCGGTTCGTTTAAAGCTGTTTGCAGTACAGTGCAAATGCGACTGTGCAATTTTATTGGTACACTAATCTAAGTCTGAAATTAAATGTTTCAGTGGGACCATTACTAGGAATCTGAACTTATCTTGTAAAATTTATGATGCGAATCATATTTGAAATTTCGTATGCACGATCCTCAGAGTTGTCAAAATCTTACTGAGAATGTACCGAACTTTTTGAAGGAGTTTTCTTCAACGTTCTGACTGTTCCTATCATTTTATTTTGCTATTCAAAGGACATTTTCATGAGGTTTCTGAGATAGTCCTCACTGATAATTAATTTTAGTTTATACTATGAAATCGAAGGTAGAATTAATCTATTCGCTGTTTTTTGCAACGAAACTGATTTTTTGTTTTTATGAATATACCATCGTAATTAATGCCCCACGCGCAACTGTCAAAAGCATGTAGCATTTGTTGACACAGAAAAGACATTCATGCATTGTACGAAAACAATACAAAGAGCTACGAATATTTTGTCACAAATTAAAAAGAAACGTCTCTCTTGTGGTTGCATGAATGACCGACAGATCTCCTTTATCGACTCGAAATTGATTTGCCAAAAAAAGTGCAACCAGTTGTCCAGCATTTTTTTTATGTTTCTGATATGGTATTCGATCCTATACAGGGTGGCCACAGACTCGGGAAAATCGGGAAATGCGGGAAAAATGCGGGAATCCAAAATTATCGGGAAATATGCGGGAAAAAAGCGGGAATTTCAAAAGTCATGGGGATTTTTTTTCATATGGAAGGAACCATACTCACACCTTTTTCAAATGATTTGAGTAGCGTTTTTGTCATTTACTCGGTCCACCGATCTCATTGTTCAGCATTGTTCAGCCTGTTCAAAACGTACCGCTTAGAGCATCTTCAGCGGTGGTCTATTTGAACATCTTTATAGTTGATTTGCATCAGCAAACTTAAAAAGAACCAGCTAAAACAGACCAACTTTGCGTTCCCCGCACCGGTGTAAAATTTCTTGTTGTTAAACCCACCAACACCTATCATCTTGTCAATCATACAATATCCAGAGATCAGAAGTTTTGTTTTTGCAGAGAACGAGGATTTTTGGCAAACTTTTTACCATGGATTGGTTTGAGTGGTGGTGAGTGTTTGAATGCATGCATCTCATTTAAACGATATTAGATAGTGCTGATAGTGATAGATAGAGCCACGCCAAGCTATGAAAAGAAGCACTTTCTGCGACGATTCAACATGCCAAGGGATATGATCCTAGACATTATGCGACAACTACAGTCAACTGATGACTTTTTCCAGCTGTTGCGATGCAGCTGGATATGTTGGCCTTAGTGTTACATAGGTGCACTACAGATTAACGGATGTTGGCGTATGTCCTCAGCTAGTTCACTCGTCGAAAACTTGGGGGTTTGTGACCCTGAGGAACTTTTGCAAATCTGTCCTTAAAACTTACGGCCCGCAGTATTTACGCCCACAATATCGGAAAAGGTTAAGAAACTGATGAACAAAAATTATCTCCCAAAAGTTCGAAAAAATCTTGTAAATTCAGTGCACTTAGAAACTCAGGGAACTTATCAGAAGATCGGTATACTTTTTAGATTTGACTTAGATTTTCCTGAGATTTAGCTATTCTCCCTGATGTCAAAAGAACATACCATAAAATCAGGGAACTTTCCAGAAATTAAGGGTTCTTCCTAGAAGTTTACACAACTTTCCTGAAATTCAGATTGTTTCCTAGAAATTCAGGGAATTGTCCACATATTCAAGGAGCTTACCACGAGTTCAGGGAAGTTTTCAAAAGTAAAGGGTTCTTCACAGAAGTTCAGATAACTTTCCAGAAATTCAGGGGGCTTCCAGAAGTTTAGAAAACTTATCAGATTATTTTGGGTATTTTTTCAGAAGTTCATAGAACTACTCAAGATGTTCAGGGAACTTCCCAAAAATTCAAGGAACTTTCCAGAAAATTAGAGAACTTCCAATAGAGAACAGTCAAGAAATTCATGAAGCATTTCAACAGTTTGCGGATCTTCCTAGAGGTTTAGTGAACTTCTTAGAGTTTCATGAAACTTGCTAGATATAAACAGAACTTCTTAGAAGTTCAGCGAACATGAAGAAGTTCAAGAAACTTTATTGAAGTTCAGGGTTCTTATGAATTCAAAAAAACCTCTCAGAACTTCAGGAAATGCTCACAAAGATTATCGAACTCCTCCAAAGATCAGGAAACTTTCCAAAAGGTCAGCAAACATCTCAGACGTTCAGAGAACGTCCCAGAAATTTAGAAAATTTCCCAGAAGTTCAGGAAACTTTCCAGAAGCTCGAAATAACTCCCGGATATTCAGGGGATTCAGCACTTCAGGAAATTTCTCAGTAGTCCTGCGATTTTCCAAGAATTTCAGAAAACTTTCCTCAAGATCGGGAAATATTCCAGAACTTCAGAAAACGTCCCAGATAAACAGGAAACTGGATTTTCTGAGCATTCGATAAGCTTAGGAAACATTCAAAGGATTTTTCCATAAGTTTGGGGAGCTTCCTAGAACTTTAGGGATCTTTCCAGGTGATCGAGAAACTTTTCAATCGTTCCGAAAACATCCCAAAAATTCAGGGTATTTAAGCTTTAAGAAGAACTTAAACTTCTTACTATTCGATAATTTTTCGAACCCAACCAAAACGAGAATAAATAAACCAACTACTTTTTAATGAATTTCATAGAATTTCCACCCTTTCACAATCTTGGAGATCATAATAAGTTCTTGTACGGTTTAACAACATCTCGGTAATACTAACTATTCCACAGAAATTCCACGGCTTCCAAGATTTTTTTTTCAATATCTCGTAAGTTATTTAAATATGTCCGATAGTCTGCTTTTTATCACAGAATATGTACCTGCTGGAAGTTAAAACTACTTCTGGGAAGCGAAATCTGATTTTCTAAGTACCCGTCATTTCCAGAAAGTTGTTCCTATTCCATGGACGATCAGTAAACTTTTTGGAAGCTCATCCAAGTTTCCAGAAACGTTAATAATGTTTCGGCAATTCAATGAACTTCTCTAAAGATCCACCATTTCTCTTCTCGAAAGACAGCGAGCGAACTTCATGATTATCTGGAAACTTCCAATAATTTTATTCAACTGCCGAGAAGTTTAGTCAACTTCTGGCATGTTCATTATAGAGATTTCCACCCAATCTTGATAGATATTCTGAAGTTCATTAAATTAAATTTCTAAAGAGTGCGTTCAGTAAGTAACTTAGCAGCTTATATTAGTTCGGAAATCATGCAAAATAGATCCGATATAAAACAAAATTTACAAACACCAGCGATGCAGCGATGTTTTTGCGTTTGGTCTAAACAAATAAATCCAAACCACGATTTGAACCACCGTTGAAGATGCCCTTAGAAGATCTGGCTACACGGCTGTAACAGGTGAGGCCAGAAATGAACTTATCTTTCATGTTGTAACGAGTGTGTTTGAAGTTTGGCGAATTGCGTCTGTAAGGGTGTTAATACATGGTGAAAGAAGCATTTGGGCAGCTGTGCTCATTGCCGCCAGACGTTGTTTGCCGGATTCCAGAGAAAAAAAAATGGTTTGGACAAATTTTAGCTAGAACCAAGAAGAAGCTACCAAATTTGACAACATTTGTTGAAAATTGGCTCATCCTGTCGCACAAAAAGGCGTATTTCAAATATATGGAAAGTGTCTGGTGGTAAATCAAACTGGAAAAAGTTTGGGAGCTCAAAGATTTAGCTACGAGTAATTTATATTAACTCATCTTAACAGTCGGGAAAATAAGGCAAAAATGCAGGAAAAATGCGGGAATTTTTATATTAAGATTGTGTGGCCACCCTGCCTATAGTTTTACTGCATCCGTGGTTGATCTGACTTGGCCACGGTGACTAGGGAGAAGATACTTGATTATTCAGTATGAAGTTATAATTCTCCACAGCGTTTATTTTTTTAGTATGGGATACATAAATCGCTGCCACCCATCTCAGCAGCAAGATCATCTTGCATGAGTACGATAAAAGAGAAACAGCGATTGGCTGGTCTTCACGAAATTCATTTCGTGCATTACACTAAAAGGTGTAATGATAGCAATGTACCAGATAGAAAGCAATACGACAGAAAGCAATGCATTGATTGTTTTATTATTGTATGATTGCATGCGAGACATTTCCCGAGACAAAATCCACGCTTTCGCTCGTTTTACGCTAATTTTGAATCTTACTGAAGATTCGTAAAATTGTTTGATAATATTGAATCCTAGAGAGTTTGAGCTGTTTAGTGGAACACCTGTAACTAGAAATGAGAAGAATAATTGGTATTTTCCATTTAATTCCAACTACCTTTGCTTAAGTAGTTAGAATGAAAAGAAAAAAAATCTATTTTTTCTTCTAATTTCTAGTTGATAATATTGCTTGTTCTGATTAGCCCTCTCCTCGAATATGCGATCTGGTCGCGAGCTTTGAATGCTGGTGCAGTTTGGTAGGGCTCTTTCCTCTGTGGTACTGATGTGAGATTCCCTCTTGGCTCCAACACCTTTCTTATGCGTTCCCTGATATAATGAACCGTAGCCACGCTTAAATATAAATCTTGCTAGATAGGTATGTTGATAGACAATGTTTTCAAGATTATTGACATTCGTGGGGAACCGACCTTTGGATTCACTGAGTAGAAGTTTTATTAAGTTTTATTATTCTTATTTTGTTATTTCTCATTTCAAAGAGCCATTTTTATCACACATTATAACAATGGTTTACAAACAATCTTATGATGGCTTCATTCTCGATAATTTTATAATAATAGATAGGGAATAGGCGTGATGAAGCTTTACTTTGCCACCGAAAAGTGAATCTTATAGCTGACCAAAACTCAAACAATTATTTTTAGGCTGCATGTAAGACTTTGAACCGATTAAACGACTTAGAGATTAGGATAAGAAAAATAAAATGAGACAATGAACGGACAAGTAAACGTAATTTTTTCTACAATAGAATTATAGAATTTAACTGAAAAGCGCAGAAGACAAGAATTGACTAAGGCGGACAATGTGATAGGACAATTAAACGAGCTAAGACGAGGTACGCATCGATGAATTTCAGAGCACATTCGAACTAGACATCAATTATCTAAATTATAAACGACTGATGATATTACATAAAGAGTCGCATTGACTTCCAAACTCTTTTAAAGGAAACTTCTCTCTCATTAGTCCTCTCAGTATACCATAAAAATTACAATGGTACTACGGAGACTTGTAATATAAGAGATAACTGAAACTGGTAGAATTCAAATATGTCGGCGACATAATGACAACTTATTTTTGATTCGAGAAAACTGCTCGAAAAGACTTTCGCAGCACATAAATGACGAATTAAACTACAAAAGACTGAAGAAAACGCACTTACAAACTAAATAACAAAAAGACGAAACGACACCATACACAACAGTGGACATGAACATTACTAACTTGAAAATGTAACACCTTCGGAGGCAGTGTCAACAGCGTCTCTATGGACGACACGATCCTTGCACGGCTGGTGAAATGCTTCATAAAAGGAGTTAAGTTATATCATTCTAACGCACAAGTAACAATACAATAACTTCTTAATTTTAGTTCGAGAAAACTGCTTCGGAAGACTCTCATAGCACATAAATGACACACAAACGGGCTAAACTACAAAATTCGAAATTACGAAACACCTTATTAAACTTGTAAACGTAACACTGACTAATGTAATAACAAACTGACAATTGAAAAAAACATACGAAAGGAATCGTAGAGGGTTTGAGCTGTTTAGTGGAATACCTGTTACTAGAAATTAGAAGAAAAAATAGTATTTTCCATTTAATTCCAACTACCTTTGCTTACCTTGACAAATACGCGTATTTCGTCTACTATGTGCAGACTTCTTCAGTGTCTCGTACAAATAACTCGACTCGTCGTACTAAATGGAAAATACTAATTTTTCTTCTAATTTCTAAATACGGAAGGACTCAAAATTCTCAAACGTGACTCCTTCCGAGTCATTTGCTACAGCGTCTTCTTCGACGACATGTTCCGTGTACCGGTTGGAAAATGATTTGAAAGGATTTACGCAACGATATCATCAAAGGCCTGGCGCAGAGGTTTCTACTCTATTCAGAATCCCGCCAGTAAACCTTCAAAAAAATATATTTATTGCTTGTTCTCGTTAGTAAATCTTTCTCAGGCTCCGCCGAGAACGTTCCGGTGGTTCCGAGAGCGGCCAATATGGTCAAGGATCCACTTTAAATTTATAATAAGGTTTGTGATGAAAAACCAAGAAGAAAGAGCTGTCAGATGGCATGTTTTGAGTAGAATAAAAAGTTAACCGCATGCAGGACCCTTTATCAGAACCTGTTTCAAGAAAATGGTTATATCTTAGTCAATGTAAGGCCGATTCTCGTAATCGACATTTCATTCGTTTAGTAAATATTTTGTGTGTTTACTTAATTTTGACAACGGCATCTTGTACAGAATCTCATCACAAATTCAACATGTGAGATAGCCTCCCCAGAAACCCGGGCTAATGATTCTTGTGGTGTCCGGGGGCCATGGCCAATTATGTTACCGAGATATAAAACTACACTAATTTTCCAGTCGAATGTTTCTGAGCGAAATTAAATCGGATAATATTTCATGACGTTAAAGCACTACAAAGTTGTTCAAAATATTGCCTGTTCCGATCATTTTGTCTATCCCCTGTATATAGCCAAATGGCAGAATTGCCTTTTTGAACACAAAAATTTCGGTTTTTAGTGAATCGATATCGTTGAAACTTAATCAGAATGCTTATTACTGCAAGTGCGCAAGTGCTATGCAGAATTTCGTCACAGATGTTTTGCTCTTCCGACTCCCTTTTCCATCCAAAGTTACACATGTTTAATAAACACTAACATGAATTGCAACTCACCCTGTAGAGCATTTCTCGGCTTCCAATAGAGTGAGTATCACGGAACTATATTCCTATTTCCTAAGGACTGCATTACAAAAACTGAATCCCGGTGAAACTGGTGAATCCCGATTCAACGAAGACCGCTCTATTAAGGAGCATTCATTAAAGAAATAGGACACCTCTTTTTTGAAGGAAAATATTTAGTTTCGAACAAATTCATAAGTTTGCTATATATAGATGATAATAAACATACATATGACCAAATTCACGTGACCTTGAATATTTTCTTCTCATTTCTGAAGAACGCTCGGTGTTTTCTCTTGATAGGGTAGGTAACGACTTAAGCACCCCGAGACCCTATTCCAAGCATGGGGTTAACGTTAACCTACAACGCTCATTTTTTGCAGTATGGTGCTCCATGTAGTGAAGCACCATACTGCAAAAAATTAGCGTTGTAGGTTAACGTTAACCCCATGCTTGGAATAGGGTCTCGGGGTGCTTAAGTCGTTACCTACCCTACCCCCCATTAGATTCTGCACAGCTTTCTCCGTCATTTTCATTGTGCTGCAGACCAAATTTTCTCGAAGCAGTCAACAGAGCTTGCCTTAATTATTGCCCAGTATCTGTTGATAGGACTCAGTTCAGGGTAGTTTGGAGAATTATGGCATTTTTCAACTTAATCGACTTTTTCCTTCTGGAGCATCTCCAACATAACAGAACCGTAGTGAGCAGATGCCAGATCCGGCCAAAACAATGGAGGATCCGAATGGTTTCGGTAGATGGGTAGTAGCCATTTTTTGATGCATTATTTTCTGTAATTTTCACCGTTGATGCTACCCGTTGTGAAATATGAAGAGCCTCCATATTATTCAAGCCACATGAGCAAATGGCTTGCCACACCAAAACCCTTTTCCCAAATTTTTCGGATTCGCATGTATCGCACATCATCAGGCACACCAGTTCTCTGCTCAGCTATGAAAAATTGCGGCCCCGGAAGTGTACTGGTATCCAGTTTGACGTACGTCTCGTCGTCCATCAATATGCACTGAGTCGGCTTTTGGCGGAGAACGTCATACAAGTTTCTTGAGCGTATTTTCGAAGAAGCTTCTGTGAATCCCTCCTTCTGGATGCTTTCTGCTTCTTGTAGTTTCTGATGTTGTTACGCTCTTTGATATTCTGCTCTAGAGATCAATGACAAACTAAAAGTTTGGTCGCGTACGTCTGTCTCATAGCCTGCTAGTAGGTGAGTTTGTGATCAAAGCAATCGATATGTTTTGGTTGATTGTTTTCGAGAGCGGATGGCTATTTAATTTCGCCTTCCCACACAAGCACGGAATCGCACTAATACAACATTGTTAGTTTATGTACAGATTGCGGAGCTGAAGAAAACATTTTCATGATCGGAAAGCAATCCGCACGCTTTTAATAAGTCCCTGCAATTGGGAACTTTATTCCATGGCTATGACATTTTCTGAGTCTAATGCTCGTTTCTGAAGGTAAGTTCCGATAGATTAGAAGTAAGCAGAGGGATTAATTTCTAAATATTGGAAGCTCTAATTCTAGATTACATACAGCTTCATCAAATGTCCCAGGTACTGAATAAACTGCTTAAAACCCGTCCCGTACCCTGTCAAAATTAATTTTCGAATTGCTATTTTTATGATGATAAAATTTAGTGGGGTTCCAAGTTCCTACGTTTATAACAGATGAAGACGAGCCAAAGCCGTGATTTCCCCGAGTGCAAACCTAATAATATTTCAAAGTGATTTTATTTCACAATCTCAGCAACAAACCAGTAGATATATTATCTTTAATATCCCATCTAAATAACACCTTCCATCTCACCAAGTAAGCTTGGTAGTTTCGATGAATCATAACCACGAACCATTACATCAATACCCATGCAGCCATACACAACAGTTTAAACTACTAATCGGTCTCGTGTGAACTAGAACTGGTTAGCAGGAAGCCGTTGAAAAGTTGCATACTGACTTCAAATGGCTGCATCACTGTGACTCCGGTGCGATGCCGTGTTGCCTGATATGATTGCACACGTGTTAAGTTATTGCGCTCATTGCAGCATCCAGCATTCATCTATTAGCAGTGGAAATAAAATAATAGAAACCTGTCAGTATCTTTCTAGCGCTAGCCATCAACCTCGGATTTGAGCCACGATTCGACCACGAAAGGTGCTAATTTATAGTCCCATACAGTGAAACAACTTGAAATATCTTCTAGTTATGCCCAAGCTTGAAGTCGGAAAAAAAAACCCGCATCACCGGCGTCTGGTCTTGCCCATGTTGTGTTCATATTCATGCTTACAAGAGGCCTTCACCTCGACCAACCTTCTCTCCTCCTCACAATCAGCTGTGGCTGTGGCCCATATTCTAACTACACACCACCTTGTAGATATAGTTAATACCCGATGCTCCCATGCAAACCGCCACCGAACTAACCAAGGCGCGAGCACGCGGAGATAAAAGTGAATTCTTTAGCCACTAATTACCGACCGACAATCATTCTCTCACACCATCATCCAGCCAAACGGAACGCATCGTGCTGTCGGCTATCTATGTATTCCGTCTGACACGATGCTATAATCTTTGTGGAATTAATTTTGCACCACCATCAGCTGAAAAGCACCAATTTTCCAACTGAAGGTTACGCCATCAGTTTTAAACCGACACTGAAATAGGTAGATACCTCACGTTCAAAGAGTGAGCCGAGCCGCTCATTAGACTTTTTAAGAGCAGTAAATCAGCACCGGTGGCTGATGAATCCAAATGCCTCGGTGTGGTTCGGTTTCTGCTGGTCCGCCAATGCAATGTCGTGGTTCTTGAACTTGATTTCCGTGAACGATGGTTGTGTTTGACATTTTTCCTTAGACAATGGCAACCGGGAAGGACGCTTCAGATGCAACGAAAGAAATTAACATTTGAGAACATTACTTTGGCCAGATCGCTGGAGTTTATGAACAGTTATGGTATACAATTTGTGTCCAAAAATATGAATTCAACAAATGTTCCACCCATCGAGAGATACTGAGCAATCGTTAAGGGTCAAAGTTGTATGAAATGGAATTCTGTCAGTAAGAGGATTTAGGATAGTACTGTCGTGAACCTCACGGTAGGGGTTCGAACGAAGTTTCGCCGGAAATGGGATAGTAAGAGAAAGTGAACTGCAATATTTTTGAAGCCATAACCCATACCCAGAAAAAAATAATGACTTTTAACAGACGCGTAAAATATCGCCTCTTTTAATTTCAAGTCCCTGGGCACTGGCAAAACCTTGAGGTAGTTTCACTTCAAGTACCAGGTCCCAGGGCTGGTCTGGTTCTTTACCATTTTGGAAAGAAGCGCACAAGTGTTGCCAGATCAGAGGAAAAACAGCCCAAAAGTGCTTCTGAAAATCCTCTAGTACTTCTTATCGATGAACTTAATAGTTCTGAGATGGTGATCAATGGTCAAGTGCAGTATTTGTAAATGGTTGAAATGTTGCATTTGATCATATAAACTCAGTTGAAAAAGCTGAAATAGTTTATTATCACAAACCAGCACACGTTTGGAAAGCATTACCACATAGGGGAACTGTTCCATTATTCATCTCATGATCAATTATTCATATTAATCGGAAATGTATGTTCAGAGTGGCCACAGAACCGGGAAAACCGGGAATTAACCGGGAATTCTAAAAAACCGGGAGAAACCGGGAAAAAAACCGGGAATTTATGTTCACATGATTGTTCATAATTTAGATTGTGTGTTATTATCATCGAGCTCTAGGAATTCCTTTCTTAGCGTGTTCATCTATAACGATCTGTGAAATTTTAGAGTTTGTCAATTGATTTACCTTCACTCTATTTCTAAACAACCCAAATTTGAGTACGATGGACTCAATTTCGTCGGAAGTATGGCTACCCAAATATGAGTAAAGATAGTTCGTAGTGGGAAGATGACAAACAGTCAACATCGATTTGAATTCGATCGATGTTTACAAATTGTCAACGTGTTACTTCTTTGACTTCAATCGCAGGCATGGTAAAATCAAACGCATTTATAGACAGGTAAAAATTGTTGGTGTTTGCGCTCAATTTGACCCTCGAAATGGTAGTTTCTACTGTGGTTTTTTTGCGTGTGGATCATTTTTGTAAGTTTGTAGCGACCAGAGTTGCCACAATATTGTTCGTTCCCATGTTTAATTTTCACCAAAAAATCTTTTTTATCTGTGTTTAACAGCAGAAAATCTTGGCAAGTACCTTGCTTCAAACATTCGAATTAAGATGGTCTTATTCAGATTGTAGAAAGTTCGCAATGAACTTTCTAAGCAAGATAAAAGCCAGCTTCCCATCTGCTTGTTTGAAACAGCAGTTTTCTCCAACAAGTTTCCAAGTCATGATCTTCGATGGCCTGTATCTCATATTTTTCGTAAAAGTACGGATATTGTTTAGAAATTGAATTGAACTCCTTCAAAGTGTACAGCTTCTTGGGTTCAACACACGATGCAGTTCCTGTTGACAACTGACTAGAACGATAAACATTTGGTGGCAGATCGATGCAGAACGATGCTTCAAATCCAAGATATTTTGTATCATGTGGAATTCCTTGGATTATTTGAGGCTGCATGATAAGTAACTATAAATATCTTGCATCAACTGTTCCAGTGGCAGCTTTTTGCATGTATAGCTTGCACAAAGAACCAAAAAGTGGCAAGTACATTTGATAATTATCAAATGAGAACTGACACGTTTCAGCAGCTTTTTGACGGATTGGTCAGAACCCATCATTACCGATGCTCCATCTGATCGACAGCCAACAAGCCTTTTTTGTAGTCGTGCCATCGATCTGGTATTGTTCAACAATTGCACAATTTATATTGAAATGAAACAGCTCAAACCCTCTAGGATTCATTGAAATGGAGTTTTCATAAGGGGACATTGGGTCGCAATCATCGTGGTAATTCCCTATGATTAAGTTAGCATTCTCAAGAAATTTGCGGAAGAAGCCATTGTTTACGTTTGCGACATAGGCCCTTATGAAAATTCCATGTCGATATATAGGTTTTCTCACGGCAATATGATTTTAAAGATAACCAAAAATCAGTTTCAAAATATTATGCTTCGAATAACAAAAATAAATATCGAGAACATTCTTCTATTCGGCATGAATGCATGAAGATATTTTTAAATTAGAAGAACAATATTTTTATAGAAATCCTTGTAGGAAACTCTGTCAAATTTTGTGGAGCAATCGATTGAGGAACTTCAAAAAAACACTGCTCCAGCGGAATACTTGAAGAAATGTTTAAAGATTTATATCTAAGAGTCCTTGCAAACATTCTAGACAAAACTTATAAATAATTCTACAAAACCCTTTGCAGAATATTTAACGTGAAGAATTGAATACACGAGATTATGAAACTCGTGCAAACAAAATTTCTTAAATTTCTTCAATAAATCAGGGTTTTTTTCCAAGAATTATTTCAGCAATTACCTTATAGTTTTTAGTTCTTTCAGGTGTCTTCCAGGGATTGTTTTACAATAACAAAACTTCATAAGTTCAGGGATTCCACCATAAGTGTCATCACAAGAAAGTTTAACAGAACAGCCAATGAACTGCCAGAAGAAACTGCTGAAAGAATCGCTGGAGGAATGGCTACAAACTCCTGAAGAATACCTATAGAAACGCCAGAAGGAATTTCTCAAGCAATGGCTGAGAACTTTTCATAGAATCTTTGAGAAAAGTTTCTTAAAAAATTTATAAAGAAATTATGGGCCTAAAACTGAAAGCAGAATTTGTAAATAGTTGGGTCCTAAAATGTAGTCATTTTTATATTATAAACAACGCTTATACTGAACATATCATTTTATTAAGCTTTGGAACTCAATTCGTTCAAAATTGTTTGCTTAGAGTAATTGTTTTCTATTCGTTATTCTAGTTCCTTACTACATGATCCGCGCCTTAACCCGGGAAATTTTTATTATTTGGTCTGAGAAAACCGGGAAAAAACCGGGAATTTGAAAATAAAAATTGAGTGGTCACCCTGTATGTTTGATGTATCAATCAATTGATTCCTTTTGTAGCTTGCTTTCAACAAGTCGAAATCAGAAATCACATAGCTGTCAATCTTTTATTTTTGTATACCATGGTCAGTTATCTAGATCAAAATTACACTGATAGGCAAAATAAAATGGCTTCTTTTTTAATTTCTCTCATTTATTTGGTTTAAATTAAAGTAAACACACTGTAGCCTTTCTTAATACCTTATTATTCATATTCTTTTCAAGTTTCGCTTATGGAATAATACGAAAAAAAAAGAGTTCGACTTCTTGAAAAAAAATCAATTCATGTTGAAAAAAGCGCCCATTTCGGTTCCCGGGAAGATAAATTTAAGTAAAAGAAAAGCATGTTAATAATTTATGTGTTCTTCTTAGGCCTTCAGGGCCAGCTGCTGGCGCTTCGGCATGCTCTCCATCAGGTTCCTTAGGTGCTGTGGATCTCTTCCCAGGTGCGCTTCAGGGTTTCAAAATAGTTGAATTTATTGGTAACACCAGTTTTGTCAACTCTGGCATCTATAATCGCCCACAAATTCTCGATTGGGTTGATGTCCGGGCTTTGTGGAGGCCATTCCAGCGGTTTGATCCGACAAGATCGGAAGAAAGACTTGATCTTCTTTGCAGCATGCTTCGGATCGTTGTCCTGCTGAAATACGAAAACACGAAAAACACCCCCAGACCATCACATTTCCTTCTTCATGCCCGTGCTTAGATGTGGAGCTCCTGAAACTCCTCAGCCGATCTGCACCACACTCGAACCCGCCGCTTTCGATTAAAAAGCTAGAATTTTGATTCGTCCGTCCAGAGAACCGTTTTCCAGAACTCCACGGGCTTATCAACATGCTCAAAGCAAACCTTGCTGATAAATGGGCGCTTCCAGGCAACTTTGTTAATCAGCCCCTGTGCCCGGAGTTGAGCAGTTCGACCCGAAACTGATAGTTGAAGGGTTTCCTGGATCTCACGGACAGTTACTTTTGGGTTTTTCTTGATTTCGCACATGATTTTGGTGTCTGTTTCCGTTTTGGGCAGAAAGAAATCATGTACAAGATTTTCAAAAAATTAACAATTTTTAGTGTAAATACTCAAAATTTCAAAAACTGTATTTTTACTATTGCATGGAAAGGTAACACATGCAAATAAAATCTAAGAAATTTAAAATGTTTGTGCATGTGGTTTCATAGTAAAAGTGGAGCGTATCCCCCGTAAAACCTTTGTATACTTGAATCGAGGTCATAGTGTGTGTGTGTGTGTGTGTGTGTGTGTGTGTGTGTGTGTGTGTGTGTGTGTGTGTGTGTGTGTGTGTGTGTGTGTGTGTGTGTGTGTGTGTGTGTGTGTGTGTGTGTGTGTGTGTGTGTGTGTGTGTGTGTGTGTGTGTGTGTGTGTGTGTGTGTGTGTTGTGGGGATGAGGATTGTTCCAAATCTGAGACCCATCGGTCGGCAGTGGTATTAGAGAAGAAATCTGTTTGCAATAGTTGTTTGTCTTTGGGGACCATTGACAGCAGCTTTAATCCGGGAGTTACAAAGTGCAAGTTCTATTGCAGATCTAGTAACGCATTTCAGACTGTCTGGAACGTCACGCCCATTCCGATGTTACTTTCACACGCAATAAGCCCCGTATGTAAACATGACCGTTTTCATGTGGATAACGGTAAAGTAAACAAACTTCCTGGTACAAACAGTATCAAACCTGGCGCCATACATAACCATAAATGTTATAACTGGTTGGGTCTCACCTTATTTCGCTGGTCCGCTGTAAGATTCACTCTTCTGGAAATACATCGTCTTTGCTATAGACTCGTCTCCTTTGTTTGTAGAATTTTCTCCATTTGTTAGGAATGTTTTCTTTGGGTGATCTCTTGCGTTTCTTCTCCTTTTCGTAATATTATCCTTTTGTTGACCTTGAAGTGCTTCAACCTTCCTTTGATGTGGAGTCCATATTGTCGTCTCGGTGTTTCTGCTTTTGAAAAGCGGACTTTAGTAGCGCATATCGGGACTCACAATGTGTCATAAGGCATCGCTCGCGGCCATGAAATAGAGAAGAGAAAAGGAGCAAGGAGAGAAGCATTAGTAACTAGTAACATGCTATGCGCATTTGCGATTTTCATGGTGATATTCTCACAACGGCCGTTCAGAATGGTTCGACGGATGCATATGAGAGATGATTCCCGTTGAGTTTCCGTTCGTTTACTCAATTCCATCATGTTTGGTAGAAACAAGAAACGTTTTACATCGTGCTTCATTTGGGAGTATAAACACAATGATCCCCAATGGCATCTTCAAGTGATCATTACAAGCTGTTCATTTGTTTCAGGCACTTTTGAACGTTGATGCGACAGTTCGAAGCGGCTCCAGTCAAACAGAAGATGACGAAACTCACAAGAAATAACTTGTAAACGTGATACTTACAAACTAAATAACAAACAGACTAAAGGACGAAACGCCACCACACAAAATTGGGACATGGACAGGACTGAGGGAAAGGGAAGCAAGCTTGAAAATGTTACTCTTATTAGGCACTTACAACAGTACACTGCAGTGTCTCTACCCATGTAACCAATAAGCAGTTTCAAAGCGTCTTTACGGCAGCCTGTCAAGCAATTATGTCACCTTAAATGCAACATAAATGCCGCTTTTGGCCCAATTAATGCTATTTTGCTTTCGAAATGCTTATAACAGACTACAAGCATTTGAATAGCATTTGAAATCCAATTTTACAACAGATAGCATTCAAGATGCTGATATAATGCTGATATAAAGCTTGTAGCATCTGAAATGCAGATTTAGGGTTGATTTACTAGATATGCTAATGCTTATTGGTTACCTGGGTATGGACGACATAATCTTTGCACGGCTGGTGAAATGCTTCAAGAGAAGTTTAGTTATACCATTCTAACGCACATGTAACAATACAGTAACTTCTTATTTTTAGTTCGACAAAACTGCTTCGGAGACTCCCAGTGCACATAAATGACACACAAACGGACTAAACTACGAAAAGACGAAATTACGAAACGGCATATTAATCCTGTAAACGTAACACTGACTAACAAAGTTGTTAAAAGACAGTTGAAGAAACAGACGAAAGCTGCCATTAATGTATGCGAAATGTAGCATTCACTTTATGTGCATTAGATAACGCAGAAAATTAAATGTTTCTTTCAAACTGTTTGACTTGTAATTAATTGAAAAAAAAACCTTTTTGAAAACATTACAGGTTTTTAAATTTTACTAGTTTAGTTCGTCACAGTCCTTAATTTCTTTTGAAGAAAACTTGTAATTGATGTAATTTAGATAATTGATTTATTCAATTGTTTGGTTGCTTGGAAATTCTTGAAACGGGTAGTATTACTGATAATGATATCTCAAGTTGACCTTGTTTGGTCCTGGAGAGTTTTAGCCGTTTAGCTGTTTAGAAAACCTGTAACTAGACAATGAGAAGAAAGAATAGTAATTTCCATTTAATTCCAACTACCTTTACCAGGTTCTTGGTTGGTAAACAAAGTAAAAGTCAACGCCGACTTTGCTGTGGGAAAATCAACACTTCAAATTTATTTTTTCGTTGATCACCGTTATTGCTCAAAACCCACAAGATTACAATGTCTCATACTTGAAGCAATTCATAATCAATATGTAATAATTTTCTGGGCGTAGATTTTTACATTTATGTCTGAAAAAGAGCGTAACTCCAAAATTCGCTCTAGGATGATTTTGAATTGTCACCAGGGATGCAGAAAAGCATAACAAATCAAATGGCATACTCGGATTTCATGGAGCATTTTTTTATAATAACGATCTGTGGAGCACCGTGCCAACCACAAGAGTACGGTTCATACTGGGTAAATATCAAATGATGTGATAGGAAGCCACCACCTGTACAGGACTTGCCATGGTGTACAGTTCCACCAAATGCAAGATCAAACTGTACATACCTGTAATCCTCACTATTCCGTTATATGAAGGGCCAAAAACGGGGGTGTGGATCCGTAATCAGAAGCACTTCCACGAAATCCACGGAAAGGATGGAGAATCTCCTTCCAACGAAACGCCCTTACTACAGGAAATGAACAGTAAGCAATACACATTAGGATTTCCGTCTGGTGGTTTATTAGAAATAGGGTTAGCAAACTCACTGTAGACTGTCGGAAGATAATTAGACCTTCGCTGATCTCGATCTGATCATTTTCATCAAGAAAGGCATAATTGTCATCCATGATTTGGGCCAGATAACCACGTGTCCTTATAAAAAGTAACTTTTTGCGTGACATAATTAATGGACGTTCCCTAAGTAGATATTTGATTTGTTTAATTTTTTTTTTAAGAGTCAAAAGACTATTCTCTAGGTCGAAGAAAGCAGTTTTAGTGATCGAAGAACCTGGTTCGATGATTTCTAAAATAAATGGAACATCTCATCATAATGCCACTAAACACATATATTTAAATACAATCCTATACTGCTTATAATCACATGCCGGTCTTTTATGAAATAGTAGTTGTAGTTCAGAAATAGAATTTCAATGAAAATGTTATGCTGAAATGCAAAAATGTCGCGAGCTGAAATTATGAATTAAATGAGAATGGAAAATATACCATGCTTGAACACTATCTTCAGTTGCAGCCATGCACTTCCCTGTTGACAAGTTGACACATTGTCCAGGCTACGCCACCCAGCTTCTTCATACTGAAATTCTGAAAAAAAAATGTGTAGGTGAGTAGACTAATTAATGTGATATAACCACAATGGAACTGACTCTTAGCTTCGGGTCTTAACAGAGAATTCCTACTGAGCCTTTGAGGTACGTCAAGCCGGCCTGTTCAGTGCAAGTACACACTGGGTGAATATCAAATGTTGATTAACTTGGATGAAAAATAAGATAATCAGTGAATCAAAATATTACGATAATGTGGGTACGACGTCAAATTAATACATAGGATAGATGTTTCCATATCAATCTCATGTTAATGTTCTCATCCTATGTTGAATCAAAACATTGGAGAGTAATTAGTTCGAATAGTTTGTGTTCGTAGTGGCTGGGTAGCTCAGTGATTACCCATTCAGCTTACTGAACAGAAGGTTGGGAGTTCAATCCCAGACCTGTACCCTTCCTTGCCTTTTGTAATTTGCCTCTTTCTTGTCAACAGAAGATTTAAATCAAATGATTTCGAGTAGTTTACATTCAAAAGTAATCCCAAGCAACATGCGGTTATGTGTGCAATAAAACTAGTTCTGAACTGTAACGGAGGAGCGGCTACGAAATGCACGGTCTTTGATATAAAAAGTATTTCTACAAGATTGTTTTTTTTTTTCGTAACAATGTTTATTGTCATAACACTGACAATGATCAAAACCCGTTCTACTCGCGCGTCAATCCTTTGATTTCGAGTAGAGTGAATTGTGAGTGATGAAATTTATACAGAAGTATCATTCCTAAGGGAACGTCCATTAATTACGTCACGCAAAAATTGACTTTTTGTAAGAGCCGCTCCCCCCCCCCCCTTGTTACGTTTTTTGTATGGACCTTCAAATTTTTTGTTGGATCGTCACGTTTTCCCCAACCCCCCCTCCCCCCTTACTGCGTGACATAATTAATGGACACTCCCTAATTTGGGTTTTGTGAATTTCGTTTGAAATTTCTCGGAGAAACTCTAAATTTCAAAATTGAAAGTCTATTTCTGCTGTGATTTTCTGATAGCAAAAAAATGTTGAATTGTAATCGACCGCATAAAACAATATTCCCGTCAGGAGTTTATTGGCCCGACTTTCATTCCTTTGATGGAGGATTGAGTATTGCAAAATTCGGAGGGAATTAAGTATTTCTGAAATAGATCGAACACCATGTTTCCAGCTAAATTAATGATAATTAATGTCTGCACAAATTCTGTTTTCTTTTTTTTCCCCTGAAAACCTGACAGAATATTGTTTTAATTTGTGCGAAATGTACAGATAATTGAGGATTTTGAAAAGCTCCGCCACATTTTCTCATTTATACATGATTTCAAATAATCAATATTATCAAGTTTGTTCAACCATCCAATTTGCTGAATCTCCCTTATCTTGGCGCCAGCAGATCACTTACATACCTCTTACCTCATAGCGATGTCATCGTGCCTTTACCAAATATGTACTCACCACTGCAGATATGGCATGTTCAGCGTAAATTCCAACGATGTGATTCGAACCCACATTCGATAACATCTAACATGAACCATGCACTTACACACACACACACTCATAGCTGTTCATCCAACCGATCATGTGATCTTGATCATCTTCCGAAGAGAGTGAGGAAGATTGAACTTTTCTCTCGCTTTTTGCATTTCCTTTTTAGCAAAACGATCAGGATCGCTGGTGATGTTCACCGGTATGCTTTACATGTTCAATGCTTGGGTGGTAAATAGAGGAATATGTATAGCTATCTTTGCATTGAGGTTTATGTTGACTACCCGCTCGTGGTTTGTGCCACTTGTTGTGGTGAGCTGGTTGTATAGATAGATAGCAGAAAATAGAAATAAGAGTCGTAGCGGTAAATGGTTGAGGAAGCAAGAAGCGGAATGAAGTGAAACTTTCACTTTTACTTGAACTTATTTAAACTCTAAACAGACGGCTGAATGGATCAAACGAATGGAAGAGCGTGTATTTCCGATGACTGCTAAATGAAGTTTATTGCTGGATTAGCAGCTGAAACTAGTTATGTTTGGTTGGCACTTTTGAAAAATTTACGACTCATTTTATTAATTATTTGTTGACTTTTGTTTACGCTGGTTTTGCTGTGACGTTTATTAACTTTTCCAATTTGATCATTTCAGGTTCTTGGTTTGGTATCCGGTGGCGACGCAGGGATGCAATTTCTACGCCCGATGGATGGGAATGCGATGGCTGCGGCCTCTGCATTCCAACAACAGCAGCAGCAATTGGCCAACATGCAACAAGCCACACCTGCCTACATTACCCTGCCGATCACGATGCCCGGTGCTAAGCCGGGTGATGCGCAGCAGACGGTGCAGATCCAGGTGCTGAATCCCAATCCAATGCCTCAACCGACTCAGCAGGCACCCAAATTCCAAATGGGCCAGATGCAAATACCCATCCAAGGGTTCCAGCAAGGAACCACCGTCCTGACGGTGGCATACGGTCCCCAGGACGAAGAAATTGTACACAACCATGGTCTTGCAGAGGGCATGACGATCGTTGCTGCTCTACAACCCCAGGACCTGCAACTCTTAGCACAAGCTCAAAATGCCTCGCTTTTTCAGCATCAGCAGCAACAGCACCATCAACAACAACAGCAGCAGCAACAGCAGCAGCAACAACAGCAACAACAACAACAACATCAAAGCCATGAGTCGTCTATGCATCCTACGATAAAGGTGGAACAAAGTATATCTCCACCGATAAGGTCAATCAAGCAGGAGGCAGTCTGGAATAACATCCCCAACCTGACGGCTGCCCCAGCGTTCGGTGCCGATATTGCCGAATTTCTACAACAGCGAAGTCAGGGACTCAATCTGCAGCCGTTCCTTAAGTTCAACAACAACAATAACAATGAACCGAATGTACCTTTAGCCCATGGAGACCATCTGATCGGTGGCTCCATACCCAATACCCCCGGGACCACTTTTATTAAGCGCGAAATCATCGACGACAACTCCAACGACAATACTCAGTTTGGCGCGGATAGCAGCCAGGCTGACAGCAGTTTCAAGGATGCCAGCAGTATATCCGGCGACACCACCTGCAGCAACCATAACGAATCCGCCTCGACAACAACGGCTGCGGCAGCCACCTCGACGACCGGTACTCCGGGCGAGGATGGTGTGCCGACCGGTTCGGGGAAAGCCCGAAAAAAGCGAAAGTACAAATCGAAACCTCCGAAGCCGAAACGGCAAAAACCGGGACAAGTGCATATTACGACGGCAATCGACGGGACGGTTCTGTTTTGCTGCCCCGAGTGCCACATGGCCTATCCGGAAAAAGAGTGCCTTGAACAGCACCTCGCGGTGCACAAGATCGAGCGGAGGTTCATTTGCGACATCTGCGGCGCGGGTCTGAAGCGGAAGGAGCACCTGGAGCGGCACAAGCTGGGCCACAATCCGGAGCGGCCGTACATCTGCAGCGTGTGCATGAAGGGTTTCAAGCGGAAGGAGCATTTGAATTTGCATTTTGTCATACACAGCGGGGTGAAAACGGAGGTGAGTAACAAGTGATTTTAGATGTTCAGCCTAAGGTAAACTTAACCTTTTCCTTCGTATGGCAGCAGAGGTGATTGGGGTCAGAATTTTTCTTTTATTTTTGGTATCGTACGCGTCGTAGATCTACTTGTTCGCCTAGCCACCCTGAGCTGCTGGTACAAATTTGAGACAGTAATCCAAAGTGGGTTGATATTTGTATGGGAAAAATCATCTGAATGTATGGAGAAAAATCACGGTTTCATTTTTTACCGATAGATGGCGTTGTTAGTTTGAACACCCGGCCTTTTTTGCAACATGGCGAAGATGAATCCTAGAGAGTTTGAGCTGTTTAGTGGAATACCTGTAACTAGAAATTAGCAGAAAAATTAGTATCTTCCATTTAATTCCAACTATCTTTGCTTACCTTGACAGATACGCGTATTTCGTCTAAAATGGCAGACTTCTTCGGTGTCTCGTACTAAGTCGAGTTATTAGTACGAGACACTGAAGAAGTCTGCACATTGTAGACGAAATACGCGTATCTGTCAAGATAAGCAAAGGTAGTTGAAATTAAATGCAAAATGCTAATTTTTCTTCTAATTTCTATGGCGAAGATGGCACCGAGGTGTAGTTGTAAGCATGCTTCTCACCCCAGCAGGTCTGGATCTGGTATCTGACGTAATTGATTTTCTGAGACGATAAATCTTCCAATACTCTCCCTTTAGCTATAAATCCTAATAATATTTTGAATCTAGCAGCATTCTGAGCCATTAGTGGTGATGTGATGTGATAGGAAGCCAGCACCAGTGCAGAACTTGCAATGGCGTACAGTGCCTCCTAATGGCATACCTTGGAAGGAAAGGGATAATGTGCATGCTTATCCTCAATGCAAGTAAATGCACTCCAGCTCAACTCCATTTGCCAATTCGATGCCTTCTGCCAACGCCACCAGCTTCCTTAAACTTCGATGATTGAGGCGGCCGTTAGGCCGTCTGTGCCAAACAACAGTGCTCGGTGGCAGTAGCGCTTTCTCGTTTTGCCGGTTGAGCATATAACTACAGGCCGCCTACCTGTTTTCGAAATGCGAACAAGCTGCCATCGTTTTCGTGAACTTCACACCTGTCTACATTGAAGACCACCGTTATTTCCTTCTGGTATATTTTGCTGATCGAAAGGAGATTTTTGGCCTGTTCCTGAATCTGCAGTTCTTCAATGGGGCCTTCGCTAAGCTTTAACTTGACCAAACCATTCGTGACTGATATAATGCTTCGCCATTGTTGGCCGTGAACATAGCATGAACCATATTTCAGAATTCCGTTGCCACTCCGAGACATGTGGCACGTGGCACCGAATTATCACTCCTTATCGCTTACCTCGTCCTTCGCAAAAACGCTCTTCAACGCTTAGCCCAACGTCTTTGATGCGATCTGCTTCTGTGTACACTTCACTGCATAATGCCCTTACTTTTTGCAAATGCCCCGTGTCATCCTTGTTCATCGAACCATTATTGCTGCCACGCCGTCGTCATTTCAGTTTTGAATATAGTGCCCCGTTCTCGCCGCCGCATTGAAAAAAAATCCGTGCCTAGATCCGTGAACTGCAGTCATTAATTCGAGAACAAGCAAAAATACATCGTGAACTGAATCACGTAATCATGAGCTGAAGAACGTTTAAAGGGAATTATCGGGAACGCTTTTTTTTCTGTGCGTCTTGCAAAGTTTTGTCTTTGGAAGTCCCATCAGCAACAACGCAGCCAGCGTGAGTCGTCGACCTTGAAACCGATCCCCGAAAGTTTATGTGCCGTGGACATCAGCTCGTTGACATACAACTCGACGCTGTTGCATTCGTTCAAACGAATCGATGTTAGATTTCACAGCAACCCGATTTTTCGTTGTCCTGAAAAGTGTTCCGCAACTTCTCCCAGGCTTCTTGGCATTCTTCGCGGTCTGGACCAAACGTTGGTCGTCTCTAGGGTCAGATGGTGGCAATCGCCTGCAAACTGACTTATTCTTCGACTTCCTGACCTTCAACCGGTGACACTACCGTCCAGATTCCCTCGCGGATGAGTCATTTTCATGCGAACGCCCCTCGTAATTTTAACGCCTACGCTCGTTCCTCATTCCTTCAAGGACTGCGCTTATGGTCATAATAATAGATTAGTCCGTTGCAAGTTTGCAAATTTTTTAACTATTAACAAGCATAATATGGATTGATGACTTATAGCTTAAGTGCCTACCTGGATGTCTTTAAAAAGTTAGCTAGCTGAACCCGGTGCGAGTGCTGCTACGCTTGCAACAAAATGAATGAAAATTTAATAGAACTGGCACGTTTATGGTTGTTTATCTCTAGACTAAGAAGGGGTTCAAACTTCTATTAGAACATGCTTCTTACCCGAGAAATACACATGTTGTGTTTTAGTTACCTGGACAGTTATCATGTTTGGTTGAAATTTGAATTTCATTTGTATGCAAGCCGTCTCTTTTAAAAGCTATCATAAGAACCTTCCTCGGCACCAAAAACCCCTCAATACAAAATTTCACGGCGATCGGTTAGGTAGCTTTCCAGTCTATAAGGTTCAGACAGACGAAAATTCAATTTTTATATACAGGGTGTCTCACAATAGGTATCACTAAAAGAAAATGGGATTACAGCAAAACAAATCAACTCAATCATAGCATTTATTTTTCATTCGAATGGTACCTACATGATATAGAAATAAACCACATTAATTCAATTTGAATCTCTCGCCCTTTTCCTTGATAACTTTGCGCAAACGCTTTGTAGACATATCGCAGCTGGCACGCACGATTACCTGAGGAATTTGATCCCAAAAATTAACCAAATGTTTCTTAAATAGATCTAAAGTAAGCCCTTTCGTAGAGCTTCCTATATGTTGAAGCATATAACTCCAGACAAAGTTGTCAAGTAGGTTGAGATCTGGTGAAGATGCAGGCCATTCTTCTCTTTGTGTCGTGTGAGCTGGAGCTGAGTCCTATTGGAAACAATATGGTTTATTCCCTTACAACATCGAAGCATGAGGAAACAGATGGTTCTTCAAAACCTGCTCGATGTAATATTCAGTATTGATTTTTACGTTAGGTTCTATGAAAAGAAGAAGAAGTTTTCCTTTTCGTGAAACGGCGCCCCATGCCATGATTTTCGATACTCTCTGATAGCGTTCTACAGCTAGTTTATCTTCTGGAATATTGGCTAGACTTTTGCCATACACAAGATTATTTTGTTGATTATGACTATCCTGAACGAGGAAGAGCTTTTCGTAAATCTGCTCCAGCAAACGTTGTCACCATAACGCATCTTGGATGGTCCGAGACATCGCCATGTGTTAGATTTCCCAGGAAGATAGTGCAACCGACGGTTGGCGCTTTATGTTTCAGGAGATTGCGTCGCCATGCCAAGCAGATAATATTACTTCAATGTGACGCAATCAAGTCTCAATCAACTTGTTGTAACCAATTTTGATAGCTTTGCGTTGCTTGGGATGCATCGTGTAGACGTAGTCCGTGGTAGTTAGGTATCAACGTCTCCTCTCCAATCTGCAGCTTTGTATCCAATTATATCCGTTGCCACGGTATGACAGTTTGAAACTTCTCCAGCATAGATTCAATTTAGCATTCTTGGGGACGATTCATACAAAAAAATTTACAAGGGTGTGGGGGTGTGGGGGGTGTATTATAATATGTCATTTTTTTGCGTCACGTAATTAATTGACGTTCCCTAATTAATCTTCGCATACAGAAAATCCGCACCTGATCCAGAGAAGCTGGCCTACTGCGAGGGAGAGAGATGACGTCACTGATACCGACGGTCGATGGTCTGCCGAACTATGTCGGCACAATGATCGGTCGCGAGCGTCTTCTCTACATTGGTCTTTGATCATATTCAAGTTATCATCATCCTACAAACCAATTGCTACTTCGTACCTTACACGCCCGAGTGATTCCTCATCCCCATCGGTGGCTTGTGTACGATGAACAATTGAACAATGAATGATGGCTGACGGCGGTTTCTCAGACGGCTATACTGCCGTTATAAGCATAACTGTCCCATGTATATAGGGAATCTCATAGAACATGGGACAATTATGCGTATAACGGCAGTATAGTAGTGGCTAGCTGCTGACAGGGTTATAGTTACGTAGAGTCTCGCTTCCGAACCAATTCTTCGATATATCTTCAAGCACCCAGTTGTGGTTCCTCCCCGAGGCTCTGATCTTCTCTTGTATAGCTTTGATTCATTGATCTCCGTCCGTTCGCTTCAGTACATCACTGTACGAATTGTGATCGTCCATCGGTCGGTTTCCACGGTTGCGATTTGCCTTTTGGAAAACGATAGTGCAAGTTTGCGTATTGAACGAAACAAAATCACCATAACTGTGTGAGGGGCGGCACTCCCGACCGGTGCGCCTCAACTCGTACCCTGGATTGGCTAGTTCTACTATTTGCGGTGGAATCGCAATTTCGTTGTCATCGTCGGCGTCTTCGAACTTGATGTTGGATGTTGCTCCTTTCTGATGATTCCACCAGTGCGATTGCTCCTTCCGAAGCTGGAACATCAATCGGAACCTCCGGCTTGTCCGGGGTTAGTTCTGGAACGCTTGATGGTGCCTCCTCGATCCACTCGGTGGTTTCAATCTCCACGAAGTCAACTGGATCTTCCTGGGCTCTTAATTCTTTACGCTTCTCATTGAAATTGATGACGTCATGACTTATGACTAACGACTAACTCTCGCACCCCCCACGTACCATGCTCTGTTTGAACATTGAATTGACTTACCAACGGACATAAGTAAGTAGGATTTTTAACTTCTGACCCGTTCCACGCTCCACCATAGCCTTGAAATCTTCGTATACTTCCAGTGCTTGATCTTTCATCTCCAGCGTTCAAAGAAACACATCGATGAAGCGCTGTTGAATATCTGCTTCCGCCAATCGAGGGAACATGCAGTTTTTCCTTGGCTTGACTCTTGTTTCAAGGGATCGAATCGCGTGAGTGCCTAGATACACACCACGCATTCCAAATCATTCGTGCTCTCGATCTGGATTCCATTCGCCAGATGTTGGAGTTTCTTTAAGCCTTGCTTGTCCAGGTGCCCCAAAACCCTATGCCAGATCGTGTATGCCGTGTTCTCCTCTCGTAGGTTGACTCGGTACAGTCCTTTTCCGCAATCTTCCCCAGTCTGCATCAAAACTTGGCATGCTTATCTCGTGACCTCCACATTGAAGCCCTTGGAGCAAATTTTGCTGACGGATAACAAATTCGCAGCCCGGTTCGGGACTTTTAGAAAATCCTCCACTGAAACGTCACCTTCGACGCACTCCAATTTGACCTTTCCTTTCGCTTTCGAACACATCTAGACAAAATAGTCAAAAGGTCGAAAGTAACATTTGTAAACAATGACTTCTAGCGTATTTTTCTGGGATCTGCTTGCTCCCACTAACCAAATAGCACCAGAAATAGATACAAGGAGTTATAACCTTCCCGTTAGTAGTGGATGTAGATGTTAGCAATCTGGCATTTCTAGGAAATTTACGTTTTAAGTCATTGTTCACAAATGTTACTTTCGACCTTTTGACGATTTTGTCTAGACATGATCCCATTGTTCGCTGTTCCGACATGCTTGCTCTTGAAACTCATTCCGACAAGCGCCATTTGGGTGGTTGTTTCAAAGTCGAACTACTATTCTTCCTACTGTACATAACCGATAGCAAAACTGCGAACATCGCACGACCTTTGCTGCGCCTCGATGGCCCGGCCTTTTCCGGAAAATTTCGTTCCGCCGCTCTTGCTACGCCTGTGGTGCTGCACGCCGCTGTAAAACGTGCCCTCGTCGCTGCTTTCAGACCCTGCTTTGTTTTCTGTCCTACAGAATATTGGATTTGACTGCGTCGGCTGACGAAGCTTGGTCGAATGCTTCCATCGCCAGTCCCACCAATAACAACGATGCCAACCACTCGTTGCTAACAGCAACATTCAGCTCCGCCAGTTTGTGGCTCTTACTGTAACGTAAATTAAATCGTATCACATATAAGGATGTTTCATACTTGGTATTTGTTGTTACAGATCAAGATTTGTTTGCTTAAATATATGTTTTAACATCATGAAAACAACTTGTATCTTGTTTTCTGGGTGATAGAAGCATGAAATAGAAGATTGTGAGGGGTAGATATCTTGTTATAAAGATCATTCTTAATGTTGACAATTCATCTGGCACATGCGTTTTTTTCCTTAGTGACAGAATCCTCCGTCAGCAAATTACAAAACTTGACAAAACATAGCTTGATCCATCGTTTCAAAGTAAAATCACTAACACTTTAATTTTCCAATCGCAGATCTGCGGGGACTGTGGAAAAGGTTTCTACCGCAAAGACCACCTCCGGAAACACATAAAATCCCACATGACCAAACGGCTGAAAGAGGAAATGGCTGCCAACGGTGGAGGAACGACCAACTCGTCCAATCGGAGCAACAGTAGCAATAATAACGCCACAAGCAACGGTACCAGCAATACCCCGAACAATAACAACCACTCGGACAACAGTGTCTCGACGACGTCGGGCACGGTGCCCATCCCTCTGTCCCTACCGGCGGGCATTCCACCCGGGTTGACAATAACTACAAGTACAAATTCCATGTCGAATCTTAACCCGCCTCATCCTCAGCCTTCGCCTTTAACACAGGGCATTTGCCTACCCCAAGGCGTAACGATACACGTAAGTTGACTAGCTCTGTCCAAAAACCCAACAAATCCATGCTCACGTTGTCAATCTTCCACTACAGGTTCCCACGGCAGACAACCAGACGCTACCGGTGCAAATCTCCCTGCCACAGTTGGTCGCCCAGCAGCAAACGGCATCGGACGGCACAACCAGTACGGTGCTCGTTCCGGCATCGGAGGCCCTACCGCAGCTCGCGACCGGTGCGCAATAGCAATAGCACCCGCTGATGGTCGTTGGATACTGAGCCCGTGGCACCCAACGAACATCAGCTTACACCAAATAAAAGGGCGGATTTTGCAAAAAGGGAACCAAAAGACGAACACGATGAAGGATTCCTCCCGTCGCCGTCGTCGAAGGGATACGAATCGATTCGAATACTCATCATTTCAAACATTGTTTTAGATAGGACAAATTTTTGCCAGATCTTAACGTTAAGAGGAAAAGATCGGCAGCATGCAGCAGCAAATCCCAAAAGCCGAACGTAGAGGTTGATTCATTTGTTGATCGATCCCCGCGCCAATAAACCGCTAGGGAATATTTTACGTTGTATTATGTAGTTTGTTAGGTCCATAGCATGAATACGGGGATGTAAAACAAAAAGACAAACACGCGCATTTGTTGCCACCATTTCTGTCCATGTTAATGTTCTTTTTCACCTTTGTCTCACACGCGGGCGAGTAACTTGTGTGAAAAATACTGTAAACCTCTAAGTTATATGTATTTGTTGTTTCTTTGTTTTTAAAGTATATATTTTCATAGTATTTAAAAGATGAACTTTTACCCTCCACTATTTATTAGACAGCCCTGTAAACGAGCATTATTCACCTGTTGTTATTGCTATTTTTTATCATCGATCAGTAATTTTATCTAATTTAATTTATTTATTTGAACACACACAAATTCTACAATGCTAATGAAACGGGAATCCTCAGTTTTAGTGAATAGGCGTAGCAACTCGATTCGCCATTAATTTTCGAAATGATTGTGTAGCAGTTGTACAAAAAAATACAACAGAGCAACGAGCGAGGGTTTTTGTGTTTGTTGTGTATAGAATGAAGTTGGAGAAATTAGGCACGAAGGTCAATAACGAGTATACCGCATTTCGAAACAGGAATCAAAACTGTAGGATAGTTGAAAAGGAAAATACCACTTTTTTGTAATTGTACATATAGATTGATATTTTCTACGGAAATTTCACGAACCATTGTTGAAAACGTAACAATTAGGCATAATAATACAAAATTCTATTTTTGATAAACTTGCTCCGAGTGATCGGTTCGATGACCAAATCCTTGAACGCTGAGGGAGTACATTCAACTGGTAGCGAATGTCGAGTTGTATAAGAATGATTATGTATATAAGTTTAAAAATATATATTGTTATGGTATTCGCTAATCCTCTGTATGGCTTGATTCATCAGGTAGACATACATATCTTCACTTTTGATTGTTATTTTTGTATTCTCCCCGGCGCGGAAGTAATACATATCTTGATATTGTACATCTTTATATTTGAGCCGGAGGGTATCGTTTATGTTCGTTTTCCCCCTTTGTTCTCCTAAGCCGTCGCTACCTTTAGGTTCATCTATCGACTAAATTTTCCTCCAGCACCTCTTCTTCTTTCTTCGCAAGGGCTACTTTCTTTTTCTTCTTCTCTTGCTAATTTCTCTCGCCTTGCTGTTGATTCAGTAGTTACTTCCAGGCCGAATTTCGAAGCGCTTACAAATGTTACCGTCCTTCCCTGTAGTTTGCAAAATATCTGAGAAAATCACACAACCCGCTAGAAGTTTGCAGAGCTTCCAGAAGATAGCATAACATTCAACAATTTCTAGAAGTTTCCCTTTTCTTTCAAAACTATTTAAAAGTTACCAGAAGCTCCGGAAGCTAATAGAATAGCCTGCAGAACTCCCGAGAAGTTAAGTCATATTTTTAAATCTATCTTAGCCAGTTCTTGAAAAAGTCCTGGAAAATGATGGATAAAGATTGGATTCGGAAAAAATGCGACACTGTGTTTTGGGTGTAACTTTTTATCACGTGGGTAAAAATTAAATGTTGGGTAATACTAGTTTAGAGTGTTATGTTTATGTGTGCAAAATTTTATCGCGATATGTCAAGTAGTTTTCAAGATGCATTCAAAACAAGAAGAGCTACGCCAGCAAATCTTGGGCGCCGTGGTCGATAATCCTGGTCAGTCGCACAGATGGATCGGCGAAAAGGCAAGAAGTTCCAGGAGACGAAGACCATAGAACGGTGCGCTGGAAGCGGCCGAAAACGGAATACCCAGAGAAAGCGCGGAAGATAAGGCAGTACTTTAAGAATAAACCGAACCTTTCCACCCGAGACGTGGCCAAAAAGGTCAATTCGTCGAAGTGGTTCGTACAGCAGACCATGAAGCGGGCTGAGCTACGTGTTTTTAAGGTCAGACAGGCGCCAAACTGAACTGACAAGCAAAACACGGTGGTCAAATTGCGTGCGTGGAAGCTGTACTGTGAGTGGCTGGTCAAGCCAGGCTGTCTCGTCATGGACGAAGAGACATACATCAAGGCGGCCACCAAACAAATCCCCGGTCTCGAGTTTTTTTGCCGGTACGTCTCGCATGGAGGTTCCGGAAAAGTACCGGAAGATAAATATGGACAAATTCGCGAAGAAGTACCTGTTGTGACAGACGATCTGCAAGTGCGGACAGTACAGCAAGCCGTTCGTTACAACCGGCACCATAAACGGGCAGATTTATCGAGAGGAATGCTTGCAGAAGCGCTTGTTGTCCTTCCTCTGCTCTCACCGTGGTCCCACACTGTTCTGGCCGGGCCTCGCTTCGTGCCATTACGCCAAGCCTGTGATGGATTGGTACGAAGCGAAGGGCGTTAATGTGGTCCCGAAGGAGGCGAACCCGCCAAATACACCAGAGCTTCTTCCGATCGAAAAGTTTTGGGCGATAATGAAGAAGTTGAAGAAAAGCGGAAAAACATCCAAAACCGATGAAGCTTTGAAGAAAAACTGGGAGAAATTGTGTAAGGAAGATGGACAAAGCCTCGCCCAAGATCTCTTGAGTAGTGTTTAGAGAAATGTACGAGCATTCAGTGATTCGTGAGAGATTAACGTTTAAAGTCATTGTTTACAAATGGCTTTTAGGCCCTAATCATGAATTACTCGAGATATATAGTTATTTAATCCCTTATTGAGAAGTAACCGATTTAAAATGAATTTTTGGTGATCATTTTTGTGTCTCGTTTTTTCCGAGTCCAGTCTTTAGAATAGCTTACAGAGCTCCCGAAAAGTTTAGTTATATTTTTAAATCAATCTTGGCCAGTTCTTGGAATCATCCTGGAAAATGAAGTACATATTATGTACTTCGAATTTAAGTTATTTATTTATCTCAATTTATCTGCCCAATTATCATCTTGGGTCTATTCTGCGAGAGAATGAGTTGAACCGAGTTGCAAAACAAAACTTACAACACCGGCGCAGCGAAGTATTTGCGTTTGGTCTCAAAAAATAAATCTCATCCACGGTTTGGACCACCGTTGAAGATGCCCTGTTTTTGGATGTATTTTTTGAGTCAAATCAGAATTTCGGTTACTATATGAGAAATTTGACAGATAAAAACGAAAGATGAACCGAACAGTAGGGTAAAGCCGGGATATTCGAGAGTTCGGTTCACGTAAACTGCACCGAGCATTCGCTGAATATTCTTAAAGGTCAAACTCTTCGCTTCGAGTCAATTCAGCGACGGCTATGTTAACCGAAATACTCGATTATTTTAGCTGACTCGATAAGGTCTGCAAATCGGTCAGCCATTTTATCTCGCGTGTGTGGCGCAAAAATTCTCCGTACTGTGCTTTTTTATTAGGCGAAAATGGAAAAAAAAATAACCAAGAGACTACAATAGGACGATGCACGTTCAGTCGAAATCTTCTGTAAGTATTCGATACTAATTTGTTATTATAGTCTGTAGTCTATAGTCTGAAATATTGGTAATATGATACATACACTTCTTTCACTGCCGACCTGAATGAACTGCAATTGCCTATATCAAACGAACAGTTTAATTAGAATTTAATACAAGGTGTAACACCAAAACTTTAAACCAATAGGGAACCTACAATTCTTCTTAAAACCCCGTTCACATTACAACTTATATTACATGATATAGAGTATCTTGATAACAAATGCCATGTACATTATTTCCAGTGAAAACTAGATGTATAGATGCTGATATCAAGATAGCTTATATCACGTAATATCGGCTGTAGTCTGAACGGGGTGTAACACCCCGTGCGCACTACAAGCTATATTACGTGATATAGAGTATCTTGATATGAAATGACATGAATATTATTTCCAGTGAAAACTATATGTATAGATTCTGATATCAAGATACTCTATATCACGTAATATAGCTTGTAGTGCGAACGGGGTGTAAAACTATTATGATACCTTGAATTGAATTTCGACTGATGATAAACTGTCACGTGGAAGGCAGGTAGGCTGTGCTTTTAAGCAAAAAAGGACGATTTCTTTCTGTCATTTTTTTTCAATTTTAAACTCAGTTCATTATTTGTTGATATTTTAGTCTAGACACCATAAAATTTATAGGTAGAGAATTTTAGAGAAAGGCAAGGTTAGGGCCTAAAAGCTAATTTTAAACAATTACTGCAAACTTCTAGGATATCTAACTAAACTATCTGATAAAGTAAGTATGCTGCTTTCAACTCGAGAGATTGTTTTAGGATTAACGAGACATCCAGCTTTGGACAAGCTCAGCCACTCGATTGCTACCGCAAAGTTATAAACACCTGGAGTTCATGGAACTCTCTTACAATGGTTTCGTTCCTATCTTATAGGCCGTCAGCTCCCAGTAGCCGTTGGTGATTGCATGTCCGATGTTTTCTCAGCCATGTCAGGGATACATTGAGGAGGTTTGGGACTTATATCCCGTTCACACTGTGATATAGAGTATCTGAATATCAGCATCTATGAGTCTAATTTTCACGGAAAATACTTTTAATACTATTTGATATCAAAATACTCTATATTACGTAATAAAGGTTGTAGTGCGAACGACGTGTTAGGACCGTTTATCTTCTTGATATATTTTAATAACGTGAATTTGACCTTCGAATGTCCACGTCTTTCGTATGCCGACGACCTCAAGATCTTTCTGCGAATCCTATGCCTATTGCCTATCCTAAGGCCGTTGATCTTCTTGCTGTACTTCAATGATGTGAACCTAACCCTCGTAGGCCCCCGTCTTTCGTATGCTGATGACCTGAAGATCTTTTTACGAATCCAGTCTATCAACGATTGTCACCTCCTACTGTAACTACAAATCTTTGCTCACTGGTGCAACCTCAACCGTATGGTGGTTAATCCGGAGAGGTGTTCTGTGATCACTTTCTCTAGAAAAAAGGAGCCGATTCGCTTCGACTATAAGCTTCAAGGCACGGTAATCAAACGTAAAAGATCTAGGAATTATTCTGGATTTTCAGTTGACGTACAAGTTTCACATCTCGTACATCGTGAACAAGACGTCAAGAGCTTTAGGCTTTATTTTTCGGATGGCAAAAGACTTCTCCGATATTCACTGCTTGAAATCCCTTCGTTGCTCCCTGGTGCGATCGACTCTGAAGTATTGTTCTGCCGTCTGGAATCCGAGCTATATTAATGGCGGGAATAGAGTCGAATCTGTTCAACGCAGGGTTTTACGCTTCGCATTGAGAAGGTTGCCTTGGAGAGACCCGTTTCGTATGCCAAGTTACGAGAGTCGTTGTCGATTGATCGATCTAGCACCGCTTCGGATGCCAATTCGCCGAAACAATTATAGCATGAACGGCATGATCGGAGGACTGCAGTGTGTTTTTAATAGAATCTCGACTACCATGTCCCTCGGAAAACTCTGTGCATTCGCTTCACGTCATATTTTTTCTGAAATGTAGACCTTTATGAACAAGTGTGTTGTGGTTTGATATTTTTTTCCTCTGTTCGGGACATAAACCACTGCGACCAGTAATTTGATCTATTGTAGTATTTAAGTTTGAGTTTATTGTACTCGTCATATTTTTAATACCACCATTGGAGCTTTATAAAGCCTGTTGATGCTGACTAAATAAATAAATAAATATCCTATTTTTATACTCTACAACAGTAGCTACAGACCTTGCGAGATGATTACTTTTCTCGTATACAAAAACGATCCTCTTCGACTATGAGCTCCAAAGCACGCAAAAAAAAACGATAAGTAGAAGATTTCGAATTTACTCAGGACTCCCGGTTGACGAAAAAGCTACATATTTCGTACATAGTAAACAGCGAAGCCTTCTCCGATAATTATTGCTTGAAATCTCTATATTGCTCCCTGTCGATTCTGGAGTCCAACCTACACCAAGGGCCCCGAAAATGTCAAATCAGTTCAACGCAGTTTTCTACTTTTTGCTTTGCGAAGATTGTCATGTCTTTCCGCTTGCCAAGTTCCGAGAGCCATTGTCTCTTGATTGATTTGGAACCACTTCGGATTTGAAATACCACTAGAACTCTGTTTGTCGCAGACATCTTACACGGTCGTATCGATATTTTGGAGAAGATATCCTACACTCCCGTTTTATTTTACTCAATTTTTTAGTACAATAGTTTACTATCTCTTTTTCTCTCACGGAAATGTTACTCAAATTTCGTAAAAAAATTATCTACTCAAAAATTGAATTTAATTGAAATTGAATAAAATTTCCGTGTGAGAAAAAGAGATGGTATACAATTGTACTCAAAAATTGAGTAAAATGAAACGGGAGTGTAGAATATCAACGGTCGACTACGGGTAAAGGCCGAGCTACAATGGGGAGCGCTGCAGCGCAGTGCGGGAGCTTTCGATCATAACCGCTAGACAGCTAAAGGCCCGGTAGTGCACGTACTGAAATTTCGGCGGAAACATGGACACCGAAACTTCGGTATTGCTGGAAAACCGGAAAAACATTAATATTTACTTATTTTTGTACGTAATTTTTACTGGATGCTAGCAATCAATGGAGAAACAAACGATAAAATCTGTAAATCCACTTACTGAAGAATCAAGTAAAATCAAACGTTTTGTTTTGGTAAATTATACCGATACTTTAGGTTTTGCTACCAAAACCTAATTTTCGGTAAAATTGAAACCGTATTTTCGGTAATCTGATCTTAGCGTGTATTTTATGTCAAAAACTGCCGCACCGCGCCGCTGGGCTCCCCATTGTAGCTCAGCCTTAATGCGCAATAGTGTGATGCCATTTCGCCAAACAAATTACTTCCATCTCCCACAGCAGACACTTCTCAGACGCTTATCGGTTACTATACTTTTCCAGGCTTTAAAATAAGAGTAATTGGTATTTTGGAATTTGTTTCTCGAGCTTTCAAAAAAAGACAAACATACTTGAAGACGATCTGATTTATTGAAATTAAAGATACATTATCCAGGGTTGAAACAAAATTAGTAAACATTAAAAATCGACTATTTGGCGAAGCTTCCATTTGAAGTCGAAATTAGAGCGTTGCTTGTACGGCCTTCATTTCAACTTTGCGAATGCTTCTCTTGATTCTACCTATCAAATTTATAATTCGTGGCTCTCAAGTTACTTTTACACACCAAGGAGCTTAGAATTCCGTGGAAATCTTTGGTTTCGCGACACTGAGGCAGATTTGTCGGGTTATAGGTTTTGGATACAAATAGGATCGAATAGGTATTCAGGAACCATTGTTTTTTTTTGCGTAATCCGATGACGCTTCATCCGGCCAAAACACGTATTGTCCATCTGCATGATGTTTTTATAGAAACGAAATCAAAAGTTGTTCGGTACTAGAACTTTGGTTATGTTTTGATATTGTTTGGAAGAATATTAGATGGTTTGTTCGTGTGAGTTACTTTATTAGAGGCGGATTATTAAGCTTGGTATCGATGTGCTGGTACTTCCTGAGCCAAAAACTATACAAATCCATTTTCTTCTCGACTATCCACCCCCTGGTACGGTATTGCGGTAAGGAGGTCCAGTCTGACTCTCTCTCTGTCTGTCTCTGTCTCTGTAAGTGATGGATGTATGTGGCGTCTCGTGAGAAAATTAACCGGTTGTGCACTTTCTTTCGAACCCGGACGTCAATTTTGACAACAATATCTTGCTCCATAGTTCCTCCTTTGCCGAGTCTCTTGTGATATGCCACAAAAAGTACCTTGGCAAGGTCCCGGAACAACAGAATAGAATTGCAACTAGCCAGTGAGTAAAACTACACTGTGCAGACCACAAAGTGCACAAAACAGACACTAACTCATCGGCAATCAAGTTATAGGGAAAAAACATCTACAAACGATCCACGTGTGGTATATACAGGATCTGGTGTACCATTTGAAATGCCCAGTCTGCGAGTATTAACGGAGTATTGAATCGATGAATTTGATAATACATGAAATATACAATTTTAGACTGTGCAGTGCACGAGGTGCACATATGGACGAGACGCCACTGTGTATTGTACATGTTAGAACCGTAGAACCAGAACTATTGTCCAGCATGCTTTATTTCAACTGCACAATTGAATCAACGCGACGCCGGTTTCCAACATTCACTTAGGAAAGATCCGTTCTGTCTTTCAAGTAACGTAGTTTGCCGTCAGTTGAAACCACTTCGGATTCGTCGGAACCAATCTAGAGCTCTCTTTGCCGCAGACATCTAACAGGACCCAATCAAGAGAAGCGCCGTCCTGTAGTAGATTAATATCAACGTTCAATTCAACCACGGACATTGAAAGAATGAAGCGGGTAATTGACCGCCATCTTCCACGGCAGATGTTTCTCGTGTAATTTTTTCGTGGACACCCTTTAGCAGTTCATTCCTAATAAATTCAATGATAGTATTCTTCAAACTAGGAAGTCCGTTGAACTTGGTTCCTTACAGCATTGTTATTGCACCCAAGATTCCACCTCCACTGCATACATCGGTAGGTCGGTCGAAATGTAAAACAGTGTATAGTATAAGTTCCGGGGTCAAAGAACCTAAACGTTGGTTAACTGTAATCTTGAATATAGCAAATTCTAGTTTCTTTCCTAATACTGAACAGGCATTCGAATTGCAATGATTAATGAGTCCCTGAGCATAGTAGAAATTCAGTATTACTACTCCTTGCTTTTGTTTGGTTTAATAAGAAGAGCTTCAGAGTGGGTTTAGTTATTTCTTTTCAATTTCGTTATAATTGCTGGTATTAACTCGGTATTCGAATGTTATGAATAGGGACTTCGCTGAGCAAATGAACAAGAAACGTTTAATTGGTAAAACTTAGCAGTTTTATAATTCAGTAATCATAAATTGGTTTCTAATATTAAACTGAAAGAGAGGACTTGATATGATTTAGAGTAGTTTTTTTGCTCAAACACAAATTGCAATTTTGGGTCATTGCAAAATAGTATTAGATGAAAAAGCTCTCCTAAAGAATTATAGTACTGGGGAGTGTTTAGTCAGCATATTCATACAAACAAAACTAATAGCAAAGAAGTGTCGAACTATTAAAAAAATGACAAATAGCAAATGATACAAGATGCATCTACCGGAAGTTTCATCACTCTGTAATTCCATTTAGTACTCATTTTACTTCAACACGCCAAACTCATTTAAGTTATTTGTAATAACATATTTTAGCAAGTTGTACATCAACTACCTAAATATAAGTACAGTTCAAGGTTGCCAGGTGGTGTCAACAAACTCTTTTCAGAAATAGCACCACACAGAACCATCGGATAGATAACAACCCTCCCACACGAGCAGGCACTTCTGCGCGCTAATTTCAACATCGCGTGCCTGTCTCTCCAAAAAGGTGATGTATCCAAGGGAACCAACGGTAACTGTTTATCAGTTCCAATGCAGCAATTTAGGAGGGAACCTTGCCCGTGCGACATTGTGCCTCTGAACTTGATACATTTTGGTGCTTACTTACGAAGGATCCAGAAAAAAAAATGCTAACCAAGAAGGAGAAGCTACTGATTCGCCCATGGCAGATGCAACGCTATTACAATCATCGTATCAAAGTGGAGACGGCGGTTCCAGCAATCGATTTTCATCCGCCTCCAGCCCGAGCTCACATTACACAGAAGTTGAAAAAGGTACAGAAGGAACGCGAGCGGACCGAGAAGATTGAAAGGGACAATATCCGACTACTGCAACGGTTGGGAGCAATTATGAGCAAGAAGCGCCTGGATAACATTTGGACACATGCAAGACCCAAGTACGTATCCGATCAATGACTCCTTTTTGTAATTATCTACATAGGTACACTATTATTTCAGCTTTCTGAGCAGGGAATACATCTATCCCATTCGTCCAAAGACAACCGGAGCAACACTGTCCGAACACGGTCAACGTAGATCATCTATAAGGCCATTGGATGACACCGGAGTTGAATCTGAAAGTCCAGAATCTACATCGGGTCGTCCGATTCGCTGCAGCGCATGTAGCAACCGGTCTTACAAGCCAAACAAAGTTTTTCCTGAGGAGCGGATGCCATGGGCACCCCAGAGGAAAACCACCAACCGAAAGCTGCTCAACGAAGCTGAATCTGAGCCACACGTATGCTGTCGGTTCTGCTGCTGCAAATGAATGTTTCAATCTTGCTTATCGATGAAAGGGAGACAATTCCTAAAATGAAAAGTTAACATACAGGGTAAGCCTAGAATCACTCTTGTTTGTAAACAAATTTTGTAACTGGTGTCCCAATAAAACTTCGTGTGAAATAAATCCCGCTATTCTGGAGACGTTCTTTTCTTCCATTATTCAGAAACACTTGCAAATACGTTCGATCTTTGTTTACAATCCTTTTTGTATTTTCATCACCTTCCCCTTCGATCTACTTACAAGAAATAAGATAATTAAACACTGATCCGATCCGCCCTACTTCAGTGGAATGAAACGGGAGCTGTGGGTGGCACCAATACCGGGCCTACCGTGCTTGACGGGTTTGTAGGTCAGCGAGAACTCACCAAGGTAGTGACCGATCATTTCCGGCTTAATTTCCACCTGGTTGAAGGTCTTACCGTTGTAAATACCAACGATTGATCCGACCATCTCTGGGACGATGATCATGTTGCGCAGATGGGTTTTGACGATAGCTGGCTTCTCGTTTGGTGGAGCATTCTTCTTGGCCTTGCGGAGCTTCTTGACGAGGGCCATCGGCTTACGGCGAGTACCGCGGTTCAGGCGCCGCTTTGCACGGCTGTGCATCAGCTCCATCAACAAATCCTGCTTCATGTCCAGCAGCTGGTCCAAATCCACCCCGCGGTAGGTGAATTTACGGAACGCACGCTTCTTCTTAACTCCCTCGGCTTCAGTGGTGTCGGCCATGGTTACAAAATTACGGATTTAATCCGGAAAATGCGAAAATAGCAACGAGTAATTCACGCGACACTACGTCCTCACACAAGATGTGGAAGAGAAAAGAGAGTTTGACAACCGTTCTGTTGCGGATGTAGCAATGCGCGTTTTTTGACATACGGAGTGGTATTTCGGTAGCGGGTTCGAGGTTGCGTTTCAGTGTTCTGAAATAGCAGATGTACACATAAAGAAAAAGTTGCAGCTTTATTTTTTAATTATGTCGAACGTGTCAATATTTGGCTTTGATGTATCGTATAACTATTGAAAAAAATTAATTGACGTATTTCTAAACCTTGTGTTACACCGTAAAGATTCAGTTGATGGACGATTCACTTCTTGAATATAGTTTACACCGATGGATTTATATAATCAATAGATAATATTAAAAGATGATGATGATGATGATGATGAGATACTACTATCTATTTTAGCAAGGTAATAGTACCATAGACTAACTCTAAGACCAGTAGGTCCCATACAAAAACGATTTTTTTCTTGGCTCAGTCAGTACTAGAACATCGTCCCAAGCTCGGTCCCAAGCTCAATAATGCACCCCTTATAATGAACTCACATGAACACACTCTCAAATACGCTGTCAAAATAACACAGCAAATCAAAACAAAGGCGCAAATATGTATAACAAGGTGCTGGCTTCAAGGTGTAATTCGGACCAAGGGGTTCTACAACAGTGAACCAATTTCAAATCGCTAGTTACATATTGATTGTTGATAGTACGTTCACACTACAGCTTATATTACGTGATATAGAGTATCTTGATATCAAATGACATGTACATTATTTCCAGTGAAAACTAGATGTATAGTTGCTGATATCAAGATTCTCTATATCACGTAATATAAGCAGTAGTGTGAACGTACGATAACTTTCCATAGCCGTGGAATAATATGATAAACGATTTGATCAGGATCTATTGTTGTTTGTGATCATCAAGCTCCTGTATGAAGGCCAAAACTTTTGGTTGGGCCCGTAAGCAGAGACACTTAGTAAAACCCGAGAATATAGGGAAGAGAATCTCCTTCCAAAAGTTCACACCTATAGCATTAGAATCGAGCCTTCAATTGACAGAATAAACCCAATAGATGGGGTTGAAGAACCCGCCCTCGTACCGCGAATTGTCACAATAGGGGCAGGCCAAGGGGCGTCTCACATAAATTCAATCAAATATATTTAATAAAGCTTACTCGAATTATTCGAAGCTACTGCATCAACTTCAATTCGTTGTACATTACTGCCAGAAACATGCGACGCAGTAGTCGTGTTTAGCAACGACTCGACTTTCAGCAACGTCAGACGGCAGCTCAAGGTCAAATGTTCAACTAGTACTATTCAACTCTCATTCTTGCATTCAAGGTTATGTTTAGTTTATAATTATGTTGATGCCGTAGACAAGTACCTATGAATTTTGTAGTACAAATCACGAGATGGTAGTTTCTATTAACATGTCGTACACAGAGTAGAGCAAAAGAGATAGTAATAGCTTTGCGGTTCAAGATATTGAAATAAGATAAACGCCTTTCTCAAATTGAATCTCTCTATACGTTTCCTTTCAATTCACGCTATGTGTGAATCCATCGGTTCTTCACGTTCACCGAATTGAAAGAATTATCCGTTTCAAAATACTGTAGTACACACGGTGCTGCACCCTTTGTTAATGGAAGTGCTAGTTGAACATATGCTGTGTCCACGAGAAAGTTGCTTTTAAAATCGTCAACTACCTTGTATGCATCAGTCGCCTCGTAAAAGCACACAACAGGCATGCCATCATGGATATGTAGTACCACAAGTCCCGTTAGTGATTTGGAAAGATGATCGCACTGTACCTGCTGCTGTATGCCATCCTCAACGAGAAGAACCTTCGGGGGAAAGTTATGCTCAATTAAATATTTTTGCAGCGCGGTGGAATTTAATAAACAAAACAATGAAATTGACCGTGCTACTAGATCGACTGAAAATTGCAAATCGAGCAAATCGAGATTATTCACTTTGAAGTGACTGCAATCAGATACAAATTTGCTGCGCTCGATATCAGTGAGACACCCCTAGGGGCAGGCAGTCCCATGCTCCCTATCCAAATCGTTTCACTTGGGTGCCCTGATGGTAAAATTGGTTAGGGTTTATACCGTTCTTTACCTAGGGAAGGTCCATTAATTATGTCCCGCAGTAAGGGGGGAGGGGGGGGGTTGCTTTGTGCATGTTTGTGCACTTTTAAACGTTGATGGAATCAGGAAAGCTTGAAGGCGTACAACAACAACAGTTTTGTGTGAAACAAAATCCATTCATATGTCAGCCTTATGAAATTCCAAAGCATCGTTCATAAGCTGAACCTTATGAAATTCTTTAGTTTATATGTCTGAGTGTATACTCTGACCCTTTCACTCCATGAAAGCTGTTCTCTACTATAGCCTAGGGGCAAGACAGCTTCTCATCGCGAGCAAATTCAGAGTTGATTTTGAAGTAACTCACGTTGCTCAGCAAGCGAAAACTGTCATTTGTTTTCTTTCTGTTTTTGTACAGCAGTTGTCAGACAAACCGATTATTAGTATATGAGCTCCCGTGTGTGAAGAATTGGACACAGGGAGTTTTAAATGTTTTAAATTTCTCAATTTAACTTTAATTTTCAAAATGACCCTTGTTTGCTCAAACAACATATCTGCTCGAACAATTTGATATCGTATTTACTAATATTAGTGTTAGAATTCGGTTTTTTTGAGCAAAAGTTATATTCATGCCTCCAATCATACTTTGCATAAACCCACCAGTTCCGACTTGACCTGCTATTTGCTCTCGCAGCGTGATTCCCCCAGACTGGCCTATTAACTGGTGCAAGGGAACAAGGGCAGGAGAAGAGACAAACGAGCTGAACCCGTTGCATTCCGACCTAACCTTCAAGCTTCTTAGAATCTATATTTAGCAAAGTACTATTCTATAAAAACCGATATCAAACCTGATCATTGGACTTCAGTGAAGCCATCCGTATCACGTATCAAATACTAAATATTCCAAGAACCCTCATAGTCATGGAAAAGGGTTTTGGTCGAGTGGTAAATGGCTACACATCAATGGAATATTCACTGCGCATACGCATTAAGCTGAATTCTATCGGCATTTTCATATTTAATTGATAACTTGGCGAAAGATCCAACGATGCTGAGTCTCAGCATTACTTGAAACTGAAATATCGGGTAACTTCATTATTAAACCGATTCTCGGCAACACTAGGTCCCGAGTACAAACGTTAACCAAACGACCAAACTTGAACCGACCTCATCTGCCTATCATGCCGAAATATCAGTTTAGCAGTGTTACAAGCCAATGCTTGGCTTTTTATCTGCCAACCGCCATGCGCCATATTGTTTTCATTCGCAAGTGGAGTATTTTGTTGTGAAACGGTGAAAAAAACATACATTTATTGACAATACATTAATTACATTGATAAAACCTCGTCAACAATTCTACGCCAAATTACCCAGTTCATAGCTGCTTCTCTCCATCCTCAGTTGCGCCCCACGCTCTCCAAGTCTTGGTTTACATGATCCTCCCATCTTGCTCACTGTGCTCTACGCCTTCTTGAATAGCCGGATTCGTCGCAAACACCATCTTTACAGGGTATTGCCTATAGGCATGAAATGTTGAATATTTCGGTGAAAATCTAATGTAAAATGTTAACTGAAATCTCGGTTCACCTTGTTTCTGTTGGTTTCGAATTTTAACCGATATATCTGTTTGCTCATGCCAAAATTACCAGCTAAAGCACCGACAAACCGACATGAATGACAATGGAATATGTCTCAATATTTCTGTTAAAATCATATTACTGACATCTATCTTCGTGTTCGCTGAGATCGATTATTGAACCAACGAACACGCTTGGGAACATGATAAGAAGGTTCGTGTCTGAGTAATTTTGGACACATTAATTTGATCTAGATAAAATGATTCTATAGGTTTTGACAGATGGGATCGCTGCACATTTGAATCGATCGTTATGGATTCTTGATCAATAGTGAAGATTGAGTCTCATGTCGGTTTGTCGGTGGCTAAAGGCCAGTATCGACCTAAAAAGTAAAGAGGTTACGGAATTTTGTTCAATTGGTAATATATTGACGATTGATCTGCATGGAACAAAGTATCACCTTACTTACGGAATAATCCAGCGGAATCTTTTTCCGAAAGTAAAAGTGACACATCCCATTAGTTTGCGTGGAAACCTTACAAGTTCCAATTTTATTGTTCGTTCTGTTCAGTTGGATACTGCTGCAGGAGTTTCTTTTCGATTCTTCACTTTTCCGTTTCAGTAAACAGAATATAGCATTCGAACACGATACCGACCTTAAGGCCAGTATCGACCTAAAAAGTAAAGAGGTTACGGAATTTTGTTCAATATTACCAAGCGGAATTTTGACCATTGATCTGCATGGAACGAAATGTCACCATCACTTATGGAATAATCGAGCGGAACATTTTTTCGAAAGTAAAAGTGACAGCTCCCATTAGTTTGCGTGGAAACCTTAAAAATTCCAATTTTATTTTTCGTTCTTTTCAGGTGTATACTGCTGCAGAAATTTATTTTCGAATTTTTACTTTTCCGTTTCAGTAAACGAAATTTAAAATTGGTATGGGATAGAAAAAGAAATTTCTTTCGAACACGATTGTCGGTTAGCATAAAAAAGCCAAGATGGAAACTGAGAGGTCGGTTGTGCGGATCCCGGTTTCAGAAGTGTGTATGTTACCAAATGACAACAGTATGCATTCAAGGGTTGAATTAGGTGTGAGACCCATTCGTAATTAACTATCTGAAGTTTTTCCCACAGTGTATTGACATGATCGTGCGTTCTTTGATTTCCGCTGCTCGAGCAATATTTTTCTGCAAGGGCCAAACGCAAACTTCGATCCCATCGGTCTTGGGACTTGTCAATCTCCTAGTTTGACAGAAGCTTCACTCATTCATCGCGGACGAAACTTCTCGCGAGCAGCACAATCATCAGCAAAAAGCGAGTTGCAGTACGACACAACGTGAAAAAGGAAAAAAAATCCTTAGGTGCAGCGCGAAAATAGTGGCTTTTAATTTTCACCGTAAAAGTGTTACTAGTGCGTACGAGAACGTATCTAAACCAACGAGACGCGATATTTCCCATCGGAAACTAAGCGGATCAGAAGTTTCGGGATTGGTGCTCTTGGTAAAAAGATTCTTTCGCTTGACGACGACGGTCGATCTCCGCCTCGGTGGTGAGGGAGAGTTGTTAATCATCAATCGCGCATACACATACGGACATACACCAACACACGCATTTTAGACCAGCAGCACGGAGTAGTCGAGCAAATTGAACGAAAAATGGCGTCGATAGATTCGCAGCAGACGAAAAACCGAATGCAAGGTTTTAAAAACAAAGGAAAAGATCAGGAGGTAAGTGTACTACTTAGTGCGTACGGTTGGTCTTACTACGGTTCAGGCAGTGATGGGGATACCGGATGGAATCGGGTCGTAATTTGTATTTCCCTTTTGAGTGAATAGGGGGTGGAAATCGCTAGAATATTACGATTCGTTGATTGTTCTGAAACAAACGCCAACCCGATAGAATGAGTGCAAAATAGTTTGTCGAATACGTATTGGAAGCCAGCTCCTGGCTTGAACTATGTGTTGGTTTTAATTCGAGAAATGATTATGACCTTCCGGTGGCTGCCAAATAGAATGATGAGGTTTTTTTTTCTCGATCACCTCGTCTCACATACACTGCGATGATATAGGCAAAGATGAATGAACGCAATAGATTGCAATGTGGATGGATACGTACCTACACCATGGGAAAATATGGACAGGCAACAACAAAAAAAGAAGATATTCGAACGGAGGAAGGCCTTGATCCGGCTGACTTCAGAATAGTTCGGATTTAGCACAGTGATGGACAGGCTCATTGCGAAATGGGGTTTAAAAATTTGCTCATTGTTTCCGGGTACATACATATATTCTTAAAAAGATGTTCTTTTTTCTGTCGAAAACGACGGTTCGATTGGCATTTTAGCTCTAATATAAGTTTCAAACCATTTATAAAGAACTAGGGCAGCATAGTGGGATATCTTCTTTTCCATGGAGATTATTTTGAAACTTAGAACGTACCGCCTACTGCGCAGTATTTTTCTCTAGAATTGTTATTCATTCTACTTCAAATTGATTAGTTTATATCCTGGTTTCTTCATCTCATTTCATTGCAAAATTAAGTAATTTTGTTGGGTATGTTCTGGTACTTTCTTGGTTGTTTGACTTAAAAATCTTAAAAGTTCAAAATCAAAACCATGGTTCTTAGATTTCTGTATCTTGTTATTTGCTTAAAGCGTCTCACGATAAGCTGGAATAAATTAAAGCAACAACCAACTAAAAAAAGGACGAGATATTAGATGTCACTGTTGAATACTGAACGGTACTTTTAAAAACTTAAGTATTAACAAAATCATAACGGAAACTAAGCGTATATGTTAACAATGAAAAAAAAACTAAAAACAATCTGTTTGGTGATAACCTGCATAAAAACGAATAGAGGCAAATCCTCAATTCGATTATGTAAGTTTGCTTGTGGGAATGTTGAGGAATCTGAGAAGAAAATCATTGGGACAATCATTCTTATTTCAAAAATAAACGGAAGCAGATGATGTTCATCGATAATATAGAACAGATTTGAGTTGACGCCGAGCTGAGTAATAGCACACAGTGCGGTAGATATTTTAGATTATCGCTTTCGTAAAAACGTACTTATTGAAAGCCTCTGCCGGTACGTTCTTGTAATGATGACGAATGCAACTCTAATTGACGATATTATTGTTCTTGGTAACTTCAAAACAGTTAGTATATTGTAAAAACCATCTCAACGCGGTTTACTCTATACTATTTCTGTACGCTCTGTATTTCATACTGAGTTAGGTAGCCTTCCTTTATCTTGATTTAACCACATAGTTAACAAGAACAATTGGAGCTAGAAATTAATTCCCCAGTAACGCAGTTTCATAGCGAGACTGTGTTTAATTTAAAAAGAAAATACTCATAGCTGAGTGAATCACTCCTTCCGTGTTGATCTATTTGTTATGCTTATGACATACATGTGATACTATACCGTTGTATTTAATGTATTTAATCCTAAATCTGTAACTGTTCGTTTTGTTGTACTGGATTAAAAAAGTCTCGATCCACAATCGAACAGTGCCTATCAACATTTGTAAACAAACGCTTCTGAGTCTTTCTCCTCACAAAACCAACAACAAATAGTGAAGGCAAGACTTCGAATCCTTTTCGAGTTATTTCAGGAGTTCCACAAGGCTCCTATCTTGGACGTCTTGTGTTTCGATGATATAAAGGTCTTTTTTAAGAAAAGAAGAAGGCTATTCAAAAACGATATACTTTTTCATATTTGGGGCAGAAAAGCCTTTTGCAGCTAAACGTCCAAAAATGTAACTCAGTAACATTTAGTACAAAGCGGAACACACCAGACTGTACAAATCTTAGGTGTTATTTTAGATAAGAAAGTAACTTTCATATAACACGTTAATGCAATCATTAGTAAAGCAAATAACATGGGCGGATTTATAAAACGATTTAGTCACAGCCTTCATAACCCATACACTATTGAAACATTATATGTTGCATATGTGAGGTTGTACTAGAATATTGTAGCGTAGTATCAACAATCAAACTGAACCGGAAGACTTTGGAGTGCTATTCTCTGCACCTGAAGTTAGTTAAGAAGTATTTCGTAAAATCCCAGGAGATCTTATCTCAAGCCAATGTAGCAGAGGAATGCGAATCGAATAGGAAACGAACGGTCCTCGATAGGAAAATCAACAGGCTGAGAATAGAATCCCAACAGACACGAACCACACATCACATCAAGGAACAGGCCACGATCGCATCTACTATCACCACGACGTTGGTGGTCCACTCCATTAGGGGACTGGTTGTCAACCGATCGACGACCGCATTCATGGAAGAACAACTGACTCATATCAAAAAGGGCTTAGGATATGCGGTTACAACCAAGCCCGACGTGAAGCGGACCATCATCGACGTAGAGACTGCAATTACACACACACACACACACACACACACACACACACACACACACACTTCCGACATCTTTACAAAACACAGCCAGGACTATCACTTCAAACATTTAAGAAAGGACAGAAACAAAGACACAACAACGAGAAGGAAATTCGCATCGTATAGGAACTTAAGTCAAAGCCTTTTTTTCCTTAAAAGCAGACAAAGGCAAAAGAGTCGTCATCATGGATAAGGAGGCTACGAAAGGCAGATGGCTTCAAAGATCAGTAATGGGCCTTACAGGCAGCTTCAACTAGTCCCCCTACCAAACATAGTGAAACACGTGGATAAAACACTAAAGGATTGTAAAACAGTACTAGGAGATGCAACCGTCCGTCTTCGTGAACCAAACCCAATCCTTCCCAGAATTAAAAGCCTCCCAAAAGTCCACAAACCCGAAAACGAAAGGGGGAGATTGTTTCATCTGTAGGTTCTCCAGCCCATAAGCCAGCAAAATGGTTAGTAAAAGAATCATAAGGTATCTCCAAGCAATTCCCAACAAACTCAGTTCGCAACTCTCAGGAATGTGTACAACATCTACAGTTATCAGGTGATATACACTATAATGAAGTAATGGTATATTTCGACCTCACGGCCTTTACCGTAGTATACTGATCAAGCACGTTATTAATTTTCTTGAAGACTGGCTTTTAAAACAAGGAGATGATACAACATGGAAACAAATGGTGCGGATGTACCTTAAGCTGACTCGACTTTGCATGGAAGAGAACTATTTCACTTTCAGAAGTTCATTCTATAAACAACTAAAACGAGTCCCCATGGGAAATCCTCTGGGAAATGGCGAATCTAGAAACAATCCCAAAAGCGGAAGGGTTACTTCCAACTCGTTGGTGGTGATACGGCGACGATATCTTCACGGTAGTGATACAAGAGGATCATCCCTTAATTCTTCAAGAAATCAACAATCTCCACAAAGACATTAAGTTCAATCATGAAATAGAAAAAGATGGGAAACTTGCATTCCTTGACCTTCTAGTAGTGAGAGAATCATTGTCATCGTCGCCTTTGAAGTTTGAAATGTTCAGAAAACTCACAAACACCTTCCTCTCAATAAAACTGGAAAAGCCAAAGAATTCTCATATAGCTTTATAACTGCCAGGCTCAATGGTTACGAAAAGAGCACAATTCAAGCGATCATCCTTCGACATTCCTTCGATTAGCCAGAGTATCCAGCCCTAGCAGGCGGCAGCGATCGGCGTGAGCATCTAAGTTTAACGGGTAACTCCATGGAAGGTGGCGCAAAGCATATCTTACGAATCTGCGCCTGGTAGGCGTTCCATACAGCAGATGCAAACTCAAGAATAGATCATCAATGGTACCTGAGAAGTGGCGAGTAAAAGTTAGTTTTTCGTCCAATACAGCTCCGAGGTCTGTAACATGTTCAACCCGTTGAAGTGGAGATTCAGCAGTAGTATAATCAAACTGGATAGCACTATTCGACCAAAACTTATTACGCAACATTTTGAGATGCGCAGAACCATCATATTTTGCACGCACCAATTACTGAATATTTCAAGAAGTTTCTGTAGTTCATAGCAGTCTGCCTGGCTTCGAACCACTAGATAAATTTTAAGATCATCTGCAAACAACAACAGAAAACCTCCATTTAGCAATATGACGGAAACATCGTTTATAAAAAGAGAGAATAGCAATGGTCCTTGGGGAACTTCGGAATGATTCGAAAAAAAATCCGATGGTTTTTTTCCAATACTGGCAGATACTTGACGTTGCACAAGGTAAGATCGAAGGTCCAGGTCCAGGATTAAAAGACGATTTGGTCTTGCGTATCGCCGAAAGAACCACCTGAACGTCGACAGCAAAGACATCCATCTAGAAATTAGAAGAAGAATTAGTATCTTCCATTTAATTCCAACTACCTTTGCTTATCTTCGACAGATACGCGTATTTCGTCTACAATATGCAGACTTCTTCAGTGTCTCGTACTAATAACTCGACTAGTTACAGGTATTCCACTAAACAGCTCAAAACCCTCTAGGATTCAAAGACATCCATGTTAAACATATCGCAACACTGCCGGTAGAAGCATAACTGTCCCATATGACACTAGGATATTTTGATGTGTACTTTCAAAATACAATTCAAACAGGTGTTGTTAATTCTAGAAAAATCTTAAATGCGATGAGTAATTTGTTTCCACCTGAAATATGGACGCATAATTGTCCCACTAAGAGCAATTTTTGTTCTAGTGGGGCAAATATGCGTCCAATTTTCAAGTGTCATAAATCGACCAGGCATTTTTCCCAAATTGATTATTTGTAAGATAGGACAATAACGCGTCCACCGGCAGAATACTTTATATATATTGGCTAAAAAACTGATCAAAAATGTACTAGAATATAAGCGAATAGTCGGCAAGTATTTAAAAAATTTCTTTTAATATATATTTAAGCGACAAAACATGTAATATTACTGTAGCACACGTCGGGTCGTTGATGGCCGGATGTTGCTCACCTGTGGGGTGTTACCCGAGGCCAGGCACTAGGTTCGTTGGGAAGGAAGCATCAGATACAGCTCCTTTTTTTATTTTCCCACCACGGCCAGTGACACGAGTGACAATTTTCACATTTTCACTTGCACCTAGTTGCTGCGCTGCTCCGAAGTTTTTTTTGCCTGCCATGGTTACGCCAACGGATGGCACGATGTCTAGTCTCGCGACGCCGGTTCGTGCAGTTTCGCCTACATTCTCCGGGCAGGGAACCGAACTGATGGCTTGGAGCAGCACAACCTTGCTGACAGTTCGAGTGTAGGTCGGTTTTGATGTCCGCACAGCAACTGTTCTTATTTTCCCGTCCGGACCTTTGTAAATCTTCTCTACTATGACCAACTTCCTAAGTAACGATTCATCCACAATCCTGATTAAGTCACCGACATGGTATTCCTGGTAATTTCAACTCTGTTCATTACGTGGAAATCCGTTTGTTTGTAAGCAGCCCGATAATTCAGGTCTTGTTCGTCTGAATCATGGTCAAACTGGATTGAATTGTTTCGGCCAAGGAGCAACATGTTAGGAGTTATCGGTTCAGGGTCCTGAGGATCATCTGGAACGTGTGTTAACGGCCTGTAGTTCACGACGCTAATTACGCATTACGCAGCACCAAGTCCGTAGTATGCGTGTTCCGTAACGTGGCACGATGAGCAGTCTTAAACGAGCATACTAAACACTCCCAACAACCTCCGAAATGCGGAGCACCAGAAGGAATTTCAGTTCTATTTATAAACTAAAACAGCCCATACCAATTAGAACAGCGTTAGGATCGGTCTTATACTTGTTAAATTGTTTATTTGTTGTTAGACATCATCATATACAGCTGCTCTTCATGTCCAAAGATGGCACAAATTCGAGTTGTACTGCTCTCGACGGTGTTTGACGTCAACAATACTATCATCCTATTTTCAACCCGACGACCCACTTTTACTGAAAATGGTCCAACATAGTCAATACCGGTATTGGTAAACGGGACCACAAACGGAATTGTTCTCTCTGGTGGCAGGTTCCCAATTTGCAAAACGGTTGGGTTTGCTCTAACCTCACGGCACTTTGACACATGCCGTCGTGTTCTTCTTTACCTGTTAGCGAATCTTCCGGATAGGCTGCCGTTCCTTAATGTTGTTGACAAGTCTCCAGTCCCAAATGTGCGTTGGCGATATGATACATTCGAACTAGTACCTTTCGTTATTTGACCTGCATTCTAGCGGGACCGGTGCCGGTATTGCCTACCAGTTGTTACACATTGAGGATGTGTGTTAGTCACAAACATCTGTTGGTTCTCTGTGTAATTACAACTGATCTGGCAATAACAGAGTTGCAACCTCGGGTGGTCAATCATACTCATGCTCATTGTCAAACGAGTATCGAAAAGTTATGAATTGCTGTGAAAATTTTGGTTAAAGAGAATCAGAAACAATGGATTTTCGAACCAGCTCTTCCTTCGACAACCTTTCGTGGCGTTGGTAACGGAGTATGTCGTATGTCGTAGATGGCATACTGAAAACAGTCATGTGACTTATCTCTCTTTTTCCGATTGCTTGTAGAAAGCTATTCTGGAATAAACAACTGTCCAATCGGAGATCATCAGAGTAGAAACATATGTAAACTTCCTTTGCCGGCCGAGCCAATCTTCTCCGTAACGAGGAAAAAGAGAGGGTGATAGTGATAGCTATTTAACGAAGGCCACCGGCGCCCTCGTAATTGACAAGGGGTTGGGTGGTTGGAAAGCAAATGGTATAGGATTCGCCATAAGCAAGTGATAAACCTGGTTCAAATGTGGTGTATTTTTTGTATATTTAATTGGATATTTATGTTTTAATTATGTTGTTATTTTGTTATTGTTATTGTTCTCACCCGAACATTTAATATTTACTTTAATTTGATTATAACGCAGATGAGATTGGCTCGAAGGTACAGCACCTTGATCACAGAGAACAGACATTGATGTCCATATACCTTTTCTTGAAAAACTTGTGTAAATGTTCATATGGGCAGCTGGTATAGAAAGCAACTGCAGAGAAAAACAAACACAACTTTTCAGAATTTATTTTGATAAAGCAAAACTCCAAAAGATTTGGGAGTCTGTTCATTTTTCAATGCTTGCTCCAAGAAAAAACTTACACAAATGTAAACGATACGCTAAACTTGCTTGTCACTTTGTGTGGAGAAATGTGGAGAAACGTCATCTGGAAAATTTCCCGAGCGAAATCCAGTGATGCTTTTCCCAAACTGTAAACCAGTCTTAAACATTTACATTTACATTCCCCACAACTGCAGCGCCGCCTACCAGGGGCATAACGACATACATTTAAAATGTCGGTTTAAAGTTTAACACAAGACTTAGTAGCAGACCGAAGATGAACGTCTGTTCTCTGTGCCTTGAGTACAGATACGTCCGACCTTGTTTGTCACTACCGAAGACCAACATTGAAATTAAACACCCAAAATGTCCACATAACAAAAATCATATCATATATAAAAAATCATATGTCTAACGTTCCTTTGTTCCTTTCCCTTATTTCCAGGAAATGCGCCGCCGCCGCAATGAAGTGACGGTTGAACTACGCAAGAACAAACGCGAAGAAACCATCCTCAAGCGTCGCAACGTCCCGCAGACAACAGCCGAATCGACAGACGAAGACGACTACACTTCACCGTCCAATTTGCGCAAACTGGTAGAGAAGGCCGGAAACAGCGCCGACAAAGATGAACAGTTGGCAGCAGTACAGGCGGCACGTCGTTTGCTATCCTCGGATCGAAATCCTCCGATCGATTCCTTGATACAAAGCGGAATTCTTCCGATTCTGGTTGGTTGCCTCGAGCGTGACGATAATCAGTTGCTCCAGTTCGAAGCGGCTTGGGCGTTAACAAACATTGCATCGGGAACATCGGCACAGACCAATCAGGTTGTACGGGCTGGAGCAGTTCCGCTGTTCTTGCGCCTGCTCGGATCCCCCGCTGCCAACGTGTGCGAGCAAGCTGTCTGGGCCCTGGGCAACATCATAGGTGATGGCCCCTGCCTACGCGACTACGTCATCAAGCTGGGCGTTGTTCATCCTCTGCTATCGTTCATCAAGCCGGAAATTCCAATACCTTTTCTGCGCAATGTCACATGGGTTATCGTGAACCTGTGTCGTAACAAGGACCCACCGCCACCGGTTGATACGATTCTGGAAATCCTGCCAGCTTTGAACATGCTGATCCATCATACCGATATTAACATCCTAGTAGACACCGTGTGGGCCCTGAGCTATCTCACCGACGGAGGCAACGAACAGATACAGCTGGTGATCGACAGTGGCGTGGTACCGAAATTGATTCCCCTGCTTTCACACGTCGAGGTCAAAGTGCAGACGGCAGCCCTGCGGGCAGTTGGTAATATTGTCACCGGTTCAGATGATCAGACACAGGTTGTCCTGAACTGTGATGCCCTGTCTCACTTCCCCGCGCTGCTGAGCCATCCAAAGGATAAAATCCGCAAGGAAGCTGTGTGGTTCCTGTCAAATATTACCGCTGGCAATCAGACACAGGTGCAAGCCGTCATCGACGCTGGACTGTTGCCGAAGATAATCGAAAACTTAAGCAAAGGCGAATTCCAGACGCAAAAGGAAGCTGCCTGGGCGATCAGCAACCTCACCATCAGTGGCAACCGGGAGCAGGTGGCGCAACTCATCCGAGACGGTGCCATCCCTCCGTTCTGCGATCTGCTGACCTGCAAGGATACGCAAGTCATCAATGTGAGTTTGTTGATTGATACTGCTGTGGCTGAATGGTTAGGATTTATTACTTTTTTTTTGTTTTATCGCAAATAGGTCATCTTGGACGGCATCAACAATATGTTGAAGCTGGCCGGTCCCCACACCGAGGAGATTGCCAACATGATTGAGGAGTGCGAGGGAGTGTCGAAGATCGAAGTCCTGCAGAATCACGAAAACATTGAGATCTACAAACTGGCGTACGATATTATTGAGCAGTTCTTCTCGGATGATGTGAGTATTGAGTTCTTTATGAAATGTTTAAGATTCAGATGCCCGATCAATTAAGCAACATTATGGAAATTATTATATAGCTTAACATAATTTTAATTATTGGAAGTGTTTCTTAACACTGTTAAGAAGCTCATTCATCTAGTGGGTTTTAAAACAATTTTCTTTACCATCTACTTCACAGGCCGACGAAGTAGTATTGGACGAGCTAAGACCTTCGGCGGACGAGAACTCGTTCCAGTTCAATCAGAACGCGAACGTGCCCAGAGATGGATTCAACTTCTAAAGGCAAATAAGTAAGCACACTCACACAGCAGAGAATTTGTAAACAAGAAGGAAATCAACCTATATCTTCCTGAAAACAAAACAAAACAAGAAAACTTTTTAGTTGGTAAAACTACACACAACACGCCAGTCACCGACAAGTTTAAGCCGAACTTTCAAAAGTCTCACACACCGTTTCATAGAAGATCAGTTGTTTCCTCCCAAGCCTAGGCAAGTAGAAAGTGGGATTTAATCAGAAGCAAGCAAGCAGCGTTACCACTGAACTCCCGCACGTGGAAAGCAGAGTGCAAACGCTACCTAGTTGAAAAAAAGCAGAAACATTAAACGGCAAGCAAACGTATGGAAACTATAGTTTTCTTAGGATTTTCTTCAAATCTAACTAAACGATATCTATTTATTATATAATGAAGCAGCAAACAAAACAAAAAATTAAGAAAACACAAACGAAACGCTGAAAGGACAGTTTAGAAGGACTAACTAACGAACGAAACAGCAATGCCATCATCAGTCATACACACACACATATACACTCATCCACAAACCCACAAATACAAAGACGCTTAAACGGGCAAGGACTCACACACGACATTAATGTTTTTTTTTACAACAATTTTTCATTATCGTTCTTTTTTTCTCTGATAGAAATCGAAAGAATAATTGCGAAATATTAATTAACTCGTTAGTTCCTTCTCTTCTTCGCTCATCGAGTCTCTCTTAGGAAAGAGTTTTTTTTTGTGTCTCAATTTTATGCAACTGTTAGTGTTTGTTAGTTTTTTTTTTTTTGTTAGAGAAAAGCACCTTCCTATAGACTATTTAATCAAACCTTGGCTGCTTAACAGTAGTATACCATCACGCGGATGAGTAGTTTTCCTCCCAGTTGCCTCGCTCTCGAAGAAGAGAAGGAGGCAAAATGAGATAAAATTTTTGAAAAAGAAAAAGTGGGGAATCTCCATTGTGTTTTTCCTAAGTAGGTTTTGTGTGAAGTATGCACACATACGTAGCAGAATGAAACTGAAACTAAGGAAGAAGAAGAAGAAGAAGAGGATAAAAAAGCATTAGGGAAATGTTGCTTTTAACTCCATTTAGCAAATCAAATGGCGGGAGAAAATGTTTTTTCCATGTAAAAAGGCATATTTTTATATTGTAAACATTATACTGATCGAAGAATAAACCAATGGACTGTAATTTAGTTATTTTGTTGGGTGTAGCTCCTATTTGTTTCGCTAGGCATAAAGGAGCAAAATGTAAGAAAATTGATCTTGACATTCTCTCCCCTCGAAAGTAATAATCAGGGAGGATAGGATAAAAAAAAGTCAGCAGAGAAACTTCTCATATTTTTCCGAGCCATGATAGGCTTCTCCTTTTGATTTAGTTTAAGCTTTAATTGTATAAAAAAAAAACGAAAATGTGAAAAGAAGAACACAAGACTCCTACTTAGAGAAGAGTGTAGCGGTTGATTTTTTTACTGTACACCGCACGCTCGAATCAAAGCCACAAATAAATAATTATCAATTGCGGGTGCTTAAAACTGTAAGTGCTTGCCCGATGAAATTGGGCCAGTCGCACCCGTGGAAATTTTTGTAACTATTTTCACTCAGATCCAGTTGTAGGTTGCCAGTCCCTTGCGCGGGTAGCAGCGGATGATGCTCACGCCACGTGTTAGAATTTTTTTTAACAAATTTTCGTTCTTGTGTAGTAGGCAAAATGCGCAGAGATGGAATAGAAGAAGAGGAATACTGCAATCGCCCGTGGAAGAAGAAGACGAAGAAGAAGAAATCGAAGGTAACGCACTTTATTTTCTTTCCTTAGGTGTCAAATCGCCGAAGAAGAAAAATCGCCCATAGAGGCAAAAATGGGAAAACAGAATGGTCAATCAAATTTGAGCTGAAGAAAATTTAATTTTCAAAATCGCATGGAACGCAAACGCAAGTTTTAGGAGGGAAAAAAACGAAAACTACATTACCAATTTTTGTTTCAAATGTTTTAAACCTAGAACAAACATGAACATAAAGGAGATTAGGAAAGAGGAAAACACACAGACACTCACCAACATTACAGAGGAAACAGATTTATTTTTGTCCTTTCTGGAAATTGACGAATAAAAAATCAAATGCAGAATACAAAATGCAGTGGTTCCTCGTAGCTGTATCCGAAATTCCGTCAACTTCATGATCTGCTTCCAAAGTGCCGACTAGTTGTATGCATGTAGGATTGTTCCTAGGATGTAATTATTATGTGTCAAACGATTTTTTAGTCCGGTTCGAAAACTGGACTATAAAGTCATCTATTGAAAACGAAGGGGAGGTCATTTGAACGGTAGTATTGTTTTCAACTTGTATCTTTCAATTTCAAAACCTGCCGTTACGCTCAACGGAACTATCAATACTTTCTCTTCATTTCTATTCGTTCTAGCTATAAATTACTGTCCACTCCTAGAGCCTCTCACGTAGATGGGAAATTATCTGCTTCTGACAAATTTCATCCTCAATCTGTTTTTCAAATGCTACAAGCATTATATTCAGGGTTATTCTGCGTGGCGTATCAGGTGAGACGACAATTGTCACCTCGCAGTCACATGACTATTCTCACTCGATTCCCTTAGTCGAGTCGAGTGACGCGAGAGGTTCATTTCTCGGTGAGTGAGAAAATGAATCCCATGTGACTCTGTATTCATTCGAAGAACTGTCAGTTTACCACATTCTGGAGCAACAATAGAACAGGACCTAACAGCATTTCTAAAAAACGCCGTTGTAAATGTTTTCATCGAAAAAATATGTTTCACTACAAATTAATGCCACTGTCGTGAAGGGACAAGTTTCCTACACCAATTATGTTGTTGATTAGCATGGGTGCCCCAACACTTTGTGAGAAACGGACTAACAAGGCATTGTTCGGAAACATTGTTTGGCCATATTCTTTGTTGCTTCAGAATTCTGTTTTGATGAGAATAACGTTAGTTTTTTTACTGCAAATCAATTTTATGTGAGATAAAACTAGAAAATTCAATCATCTTGAGGTAATTAAAAATAAATAATCCATCGTGGATAATTCGAATTTATATATTGCTGTTTTTCAGAGTAGGAGCGGAAAAGTATATATGCAACGACTATTCGAGAGGTGTTTTAGAAAAAGTTAAACAAAACTACCGGCATAAAATGTGTCCGCGGCTCGGTGCACTGGGTCGCGACGGGTTGAACCCCTGGCTGATAAAATATACCGAAGCCAAATCAGGTGGATTGACTGCTCGCGAGTTAATGTGTGTTTTTTTTTTAATTATGTTGTACTTTCGATTGGATCCTGAGTATAATAGTGTCAATTGCAACGATTATCATCACTAAAGTTGTTAAGGAAAATCCTCCGACTATTGTCCATGGCCTGTTGTTACTTTCAGGTTCTCCTGATGCTCCAAGCGAAGTTTTTAGAATGAAGTCTTATCTCGTGTGGTCATCGGTGGATGGTTTTATTTTTTGCTTTGCATACTCTAACGATGTTGGTGCAAAAATTTGGTGATAAATGGGTTAATAAACGTTATATTGCTAATCGAAATTGTGCAATTTTGTTATGTGATTAGTAATTACCCAACCCCTCTGTCGGAAATCTGGAAGCGTGTCGTTCACCTTGCTTAATGAGTAAATTATTTGGCCCATTTCATACTTTTTAAGGTGTCCGGATGCTTTCGCAGCTGCACCGGCTGTTTTGACCAAGGATTATGTTGATATGCATTTGTCAGTGAAACATCCTTTAAACTGTTCAGATTGCAAAGGGCTCCAGTTGCTGAATTTTGAATGAGTATCGGTATCCAAATATAGTTTGTTACTGCCATAAAGATAGTCATTGCCCTCTAGTTTAATAAGTAGTGATTGTTCTGTAATTGGTCCAACATATTGATGATGTATGGTTTCTCCATCGGTACCAGAGGACACTTGCGAAACCGGGTGAATTGCCCATAGAGTCGATTGAGACTTCCTGATCGTTTAGAAACCGTTAATGAATTCAATTTTCTTCTGGTCTGCCATTCTATTTTGATTATTCCCAGATTTTAAAGTACATAATTTGAATTTTATTTATTTCTAAGTTTATAGTCAGTTCAAGTTGTTAATACTCTAACCAAATCATGTACTTCTTCAACTAGTTTGTGTATAACGATCTTCTTTAATGAACTAGTAATGGCTTCTGTCATATTAATCGAACCTCATAAAGATCAGTAATGTAAATTTGTGGATTGTTATTTTTGGATGCTTTATAAATTTCTGAATTGATTAGTTTTAAGGCTACGTCTGGTGAGAGCTGATATCCAGTTACAGGTTCTCCCAAGTGCGTCCCATCGTTTCTGTCATTGAGTTTTCGGTTGTATTTGCTTGGCGTTTGTTTGGAGTTCGTCTATTTTCCATTTTTTAAAATGTGCAGTCATTTTCAACGGTGTCATTGTCTCCTCGTCAATATTATGGTTTGGTACGTCAATATGTTCATTGATTATCGTTTTATAAATTTTGTTCATAATTTTGACCGGCCCACAATTTTACTGAAAGTGGTTGCAAATCGCCAGCAGACTTTGAATCAACTCTCCCTGTATTTGAAGGTTACCGAGACTGTCGGAAATAAGTACTGGAAATAAGTTGATGTGTTTTTTACATTAGACTTGGTGTAATTTAGAGTTTTCTTCATTTTAAATGTAACCTCACATTATTTTTGTACGAATGTTCAGTTAAATACATTTCTATGTTTTG